>BCHY01000003.1:1300975-1407185 GCA_001599775.1 Exophiala alcalophila
GGGGGGGAGAGAGAGAGAGAGCTTACCGTCTCGACTTGACCCGGGTCCACCTCAATGACCCTGATTCTCGTGGAGATCAACTCTCGTCTCAGGGCGTCGGTGAAAGTACGGACGGCGCTCTTGGTCGCACAGTAGATGCTACCTCCGGGATATCCCTCACGGCCCGCGATGCTGCCAATGTTGATGATGTCGCCGCGGCCGCCGTCCTCGCCGTTGCGCTTGTTCTTGAAGATGGGCAGCACGGCCTGGGTCATGTTGATCAGGCCCGTGACATTCGTGGCGAACATGACCTCCATGTCCTCGGCCTTGATGTCGGGGGCCTTGTCCACGCCTTTCACCAGGCCCGCGTTGTTGACCAGGATGTCGATGTCCTGGAACTCGGCGGGCAGCGAGGGGATCAGGGCGGCAACCTCGGCGGGCTTGGAGATGTCGAGCTTGACGGGGAGGACCTTGACGCCGGAGCCCACCTCCTTCTGGATCTCGTCGGCCACTTCCTTGAGGGTGTCGATGCGTCGGGCCGTCACGATGATCTTGAGGTTGTTCGGGCTCGTGCGCGCGAATTCCTGCGCGACGCTGCGGCCGATCCCGCTGCTGGCCCCGGTCACCAACACGGTCTTGCCTTCTAGGCGCTTCGACATGGCGGAGAGGGACGACATGGTGCGAGCTGCGTGGGCAAAAGTCTCGAGGCGTGGGCGGAGGAGGTGAGAGTGGGAAGAGAGGATGCGGTGCGGGGAAGTGGAAGTGGACGACGGTGGGCGTGCGAGACCGGCCAGGAGGCTGCGAGTGAAGATAGGGAGTGTGGTTCGGATGGGAGGCATGTACGGAGACAGGCGATGAGGTGAGAGAAATCGGAAGAATCGCAAGAAGGAAGAGGAAGGATGGAGAATGGAGGAATGGAGGACTGAGGTGGACAGAAGCCCCAATGGAGGAGGAGGAAGAGCAGTGTCGGGGAGGTGGAGATGTCACCGAACAGTAACAGGAACACACCGGCGGAGAGTTGGAGAGGATTGAGTGAGAGCCATTGGAGATCACGCAAGATGCTTTACATGTACTACTGCCAGGGATCGGCCTAATAATTATGCGACCAACGGGCTCACGGGGATTTCGCCGACACTGGAGTCACGATATAGATACGAGTAACGACGGGAGGAGTCAACGACCGATAAGAATCTGGAAATCTACATACTGACTGGTTGGTCTCTCTATGCGAACAACTGTCGATTTCGCAATCTCTCAGCCCTCGTGTAGGTAAATACTCAAAAGCCAACCATACATATCCAGGACAGGGAATCGTGCACACAGTATACGCCTCCATCTCCCTCCCTCCTCCCTCCCGCAGTCTCCCTTCCCGTGCAAGTAGTGTTCCCCGTCCCCCTCAAGTCCCTCGCCGTGACAGAAAGAAAGCCTTCAACCGTCCGTTCCAGTCCCGGCATCGAAGCGGCCCCCGTAGATGATAAATTTCATGGCCAGAAGCATAACAATTCGTAATCTTGACGTCAACTCATAGCTGGCATGAAGCAGTTTCCCAGGATCGGTCACAGCGCCCCAGAAGCTCGCATAATTAATTCCCTGCCACATCCCCGTGTCGCCTGCTGCTCCCCGCCAACTCGTGCGCCGGTCCATGTACACTGATATGTGCTGTGGGGACGTGGTCTCCAGGCTCGAGGGCTGTTGGGCCTGGGGGCTTTTGTTCCAGACAAAAGGGCAGACGGGTCGAACCCAGTGGGATACCAGACTCACAAAAATCCCGATTCCGACAGCAGACGGGCAATCTTTTCCTCCTCGCGCTCGCGCGGCTCGACCTTGAGACTCTGGTTATACATTTCCCCCACATCGCCCGCATTTCGCATGTTGTCGGCAATCCATTCTTGAAGTTCTGGCACCGGGTGAAGGCCATACGGCACATTCTGATAGTTTTGAATATCTCGAATCACATCGGCGGTCTTGGTCCGTTTGGCAAAGTTGATCAGTTCGGTGTTTTTCGCCAGTGATGGGATGCCGTCTTCGATGAAAATCAAGTCGGTCAGATAGACGCCCAGGAATGGAATACAGGGAGGAGTCGCCGCGTGCAGGGTTTCCCGATACTGCGAGAAGTTCTTCGAAGACGCAATCAACTGGCGCATCGACTCCAGCATCGCATTCGTCTTGGGATTGACACCCTGCCACGTCCTGCTCAATCGTAGGATCGGGGCCGTGCCCAGGGCCGAAATAATGGCCGTCACCGCCGAAAAGTTGTTTAGCCCTCGACATTTCTGCAAGTGTCAGTTGGATGGCGGATTCACGGGACAAAACAGGGACGGGGCACTCACATCAGCAATGGAAACAAAGTGCTTGATCACCACCACTCTCTTCTTCACCTCGGAATGCGCCAGGATCATCTCCGCAACCCAGTTGGTCAATTGATTCGAATGCAAGATCAACGCCTGCACGTTGGGTGCCGTGTCACTGTTGTCCGACTTGGTCTTCTTCTCCCACGTTTTGGCCAGGCATTCGACCGGCTTGATCTTGCTGTACAGCCTCGATTCGATGATGGTCAGTTGTCGGGCGAATTCGATCGGGTCGATGTCGAGGAACTTCAATTTCTTCATGTTCTTCGGCAGAATCGGATGAGGCGCCGAATTGTTCAGCGTCAGCACCAGTTTCTTCGACGTTGTCTCTCCCCCTTTCATGCGCTGATCGATAATGGTGATCAAGACCTTGGCCAGCGGGATCTTGGTGTTGAGATGCGTGCTCTTTGCAAAGGCCTGGATCCGTTCCAGCAGGGCTTGACTCGCGGCATCGTCGTTCTCCATCCAGTACAACTCCAGCCAGGCCTTGAGGATGTTCAGCACTCGGAATCGTACCGGCTTCTGCTTGTGCTCTTCCCAGATCGCATGTTCATCTCGACTCAGCCCCGCGGGCGGCTGAAGATTGAATCGGCGCACCAAGAGCTCGAAAAGCTCAGCGGCGCTGGTGAATGAACGATAAGTGAGTAGAAAAATGGTGGTAAAGGTCGTATCAGGCCGGTCGTGGCGGGTGAGCTGCTCCACCAACCCGGCGAGCGTTCCACTCTTGACTTGCGGAGGATCGGCTTTGGGATCGTATGTGACCTCGTCCGCGTGGTCAAGCTGCAGATACCAAGGTGCATCGTCACCAGGCGTGCTCGGGTCCGGCGCAGTCTTGATCTGCGTCAGGTTAGGCGGTATCTGCCCAAAGAATTGCCGCGCCTTGTCCTTGGTGGCAGGCCGGCGAAGCTTGTCGGACATCGGGTCCTCACCGAGCGTATACGATTTGGACTGACCGAGGTCGGCCAGGGCAGGCCGAAGCATCGAAGTATGTCTCGAGTCCGACCGGAGGTGGTGGCTCTGATATGTTTCACCCCCATCGGTCACGCGGTGATCCCGTTTGTTGGCCACGCCTGGCGCGCTGAGAGTTGTCGCAGGGAGCAAGAGCTCCAGCGCATATCCCAGGTTGCCAACGTGGGTCTCCAGCTGTTTGCAGGCCGCTCGAACCGTGTTGAGACGGGCATCCAGAGGCTCGCCTCGAACTTCGGCCCACTCGTCGGGCAGCGGGGTGGTGACTGCCTGGCAAGATGCGATCAGTTCGCCAATCGAGTCGTACGCCTTTTGCTTCTGCGCTCCGAAATCGACCAAGGAAGGCTTTTGAAACACATTTCCCAGCGCGGAGAGGTCGATGGACTCGATCAGTATAATCCAGGGTCGGAATTGTTCCATCACCATCCCCCCGCCTTGACAGATGCCATCTCCGATAGCAGAGTGCCGCGCCGGGGTCACGATTTTTTCTGTCAGAACTAGACCCTCCTCCAAATGGCGGACCGCGGCGGACAAGTTCTTCTTGCAGTCTTCGATCCGGCGCAGTAGATTGGCATCCAGTGGTTCCGACGGACGAGAGCGAATCTCGTCATTCGGGTCCATGAAGGAAACTTGGTCCAGCTTCGTTTGGCCGTCGATGTTGTTATCTCGCCAGCTGCCTCCGAGAGTGTTGCCGACGATGAAACCAGGAACCAGTCGAGGAATATCTTCGCCTCTCTGCTGTTTGGCGACCTCGACATACCCGTGAACCCCGTTCATGACCCCATCGGCCTCTTGGAGACATTTGGTCAACGCATCAGGCCCGGGCCAATCGGCGGCTGCCATATTTGACGACAGAACCAGCTTGGAGAACTTGGACATCATCTCGCGGAAGTGAGGGTAGAGCGCTTTGTTTGAGGAGATGATGGAAGGATTTCCCGAGTGGTTGTCCGTGGTACCTGAGCCGGCGGCAAGGAGCAAGCGGAGGTGATCTGAAATGTCTTCTGCTCGTCGCACATAGTCTGCGCGGGCGCGAATGCGAATGGCTTGCCGGTAGGCATCAATCGCCGCTTGCATGTTCTCCACCAAGATGTTCCACGTCACGGGGGCGGCAGCGGCATCGTCGAGGAAAGCCCGGGGAGTGGGCGATTTGGTCAATCTCGGGGGCGCCAGGGTCGCGAACGGGGGTGCAGTGGTCCCGAGAGGAGACAGAGCAGTCGAGATGTTGGGAAAGGCGGCGGCGAGAGCGTCATGCACGTCGTTGCCAGATTGCCTGGCTGCGCTCATGTCGATGGAGTCCATGGATGTGGATGTTGAGATGGCACCGAGGATGGAACTGTTGCCTTGTTTGCCTGACGAACGGAAGGAGTGGTCGAAGTCGGCCTCGGATGCCGACCCATCGTAGTCCTCCTCATTTTGACCGTACCCTCCTGCCATCATTTCCGGAGGCGGCCTCGTCTGCTCCGGGACGTGAAAGTTGTTGCGATCGCGCGGTCCAGTCTCGTCCGACGTCGTCGGGGTCTCCAAGGGCAGTTCCATTGTGCTGACACCGGTCAAGGTGTTGAAATAAAACAGTCGGCCGTCTGGAGTGGCCTGAGGAACCCAAAATGCCGCCTCTTCCTGAGTCTGCGTATGACCGCCCTCAATAGGTAAGTCGGAATCTTCGTCTTGGGTATGTGCGTCCGAGTCCTCCTCTTCGTCCTCATAATCTTCCTCCGTCCCTGAGCCGGTCTCGCTCTCGTCCTGGCCGGCGGCACCCACATCGCTCAAATCATCAGGATTGGTGATTTCCAGGGTGTAATTGCTGGGGAACCAGCCCCGGACGTCGTTGATGACGCCGTCCCACCAGCCGCTCTCGAGCTGAGTCAAGACCTGGATGATGTCGCCCTGTCGAAAACTGAGGCTGGTCTGGTCGTCGGCCTCATAATTATACAGAGCCCGCACGAAGATGGGCGGGGGCGGCGGGGGCAGATCTGTGCTGGCAACATATCCGTTCATCGCAGCCGCCTGAGCAGCACGTCGACGCGGCGAGAGGCCGCTCATGCCCGAATGACGGGCGGTTGAAGCTGCGGGTCGGGGAGCGGACTGCGAAGACCGCTGAGGTTCTGTGTAATGGAAGGCGGCGGCCAGGACAGAGGCTGACTTGACTGAAGATCGATCAGAAGTCGAGTCTTGTGCGACCTTGCGCGCCGTTGACATGTCACCGGTTGGGGGAGTCCACCGAGCGACTAGAGAGGAGCGGCTGCGCAAGAAACTGGCCTTTCGGAGGAGCGCTGCACTGCGGGCAGGATCTGCATATTCGAAGACGGCGATATCAGGGGAACAGGAGGGGCAGAGGCCGGCTGGATGGGTGGAGGGAGGATGGAGGGTGGCGCGGCGGAGCGTTCGAGAAGGTTGGTATGGCAGGATAAAGAGGATGGATGGGAGGACGGGTTATCGATGGGATGGATGGAGTAGAGAGGTGTTCGTGGTCAATCAATGGCGTGTGGCAGGTGTCGGTGATCAATGGGCAGCTGGTGAGAGCCTGAGAGGTGAGGAGGTGTGAGGTGAGAGGACTACGAGTACAGAGTCTGTGGTTTGGCTTTACCGTGCTACGGGGCACCGCTGCACCAGGCTCAGGGCTCCAGGTGCTAACTTCAAAGGGCCGGGGTTGGGATTGGGATTTAATTATTACCAGGAATAATGGGAATGGGGACGGGATGCGGATGCAGTCACCAGTGGTGCTGGTGGTGCACTACAGTACTCCGTACACTGCCAGTGGTGGTGGTCGTGTTCGTGGTGGGTGGAGCTGCTGCACTTCTACAGTACAGGTAAAGTGGGTGCGGGATGCGCGCCCGATTGGAGGCTGCACACGAGGAGGGACAGTTGTCGCTCGTGAGAATGAGTCCCGTCCAGACTGAGGACACACTAAGTACTTTCAGTCCCAATGATGAAGGCGACAAGACGAGGACTCAAGAGGAAGATGAGAAGACTCAAGAGAGGAGGGAAACCGTCAGCATCTGGCACCGAAGAAAAGGAGAGAAGGAATTACCACCAGTACAGGCTGAGGAGCCCGGCTCACGACTCACGAGTAACCATGCTTCTGGGCGCAGCGCGTGGCTGCTAGGCTTTGTTCTAGAGGCAAGTCCTTAATTATTTCCAGGTACATACCTGACAGGTACTTCCCCGTACCCCAATGTCGCCAACCTGCGCCGGCTGCAACAAAGAGGTACACGGTCGGTACTAGTACTATTCCCTTCACCTCTGCGACCAGGTCTCCTCGCGCCTGTAAGCAGGACTCGCAAGTGAGCAGGATAAGGTCAGGTACCTTTACTATGTCCTTCTCTCATCGAGATCCAATTCCCACCATTCCATCAACGATCCATCACTCTACCCTCCTCTTCTGTTCGGCATCGAGCCCTCGTGAGTCGTCACTCTCACTCCCCATCGCATCCCTCGCCTCGAAACTCCTTCCATCCCTCAAGGCTCCGTCAATCGCTGAGGGCCCTCTCCCCAAACTGGACTCTAGCCTGGTGAGAACTGGGTCCTGTGCCGTGGACAGTGGACACAAGCATCAGCTCTGGTGAGCGGCGAGCCTGGTCTGGCGCCCCGCCCAGCAACTCGCGCCCCCGAACCGCTAATAAACAGCCAGAAACTCAAGCGGGCTCCCACAAGTCTGTCTCCCTCGCCCTAAATTCTCAGTCCCGAACACGATCCTGAAATCCAAGGCCAAAAATGAGGTGTACGACGCCATGTCTCGTCCTCGCCCAATCATTACGCGTCGTGGAGACAAATTAATGATTCTCAGCCGCGACGCCATCGGGGCAACCACGAAAAGCATGCCATGTGGGAGACATGGATAAAGAGGAGGCCAGGTACACACGCTTACAGGTGACAGATCACTTCCCATCCCTCGCCGAATGAGGATGGATCCACGCCCATCAGTTCTGGCCAGAGTTCTACAAGTACAAGTACTAAAAGATTCTCGCGACTCTAGCAGGACCCAACACTGACTGCTGGGAATTGTCTGGATCGCGGCTCGCCTTGCAGAACTCGATGCTCATAGACTAGTGAGATTGCTCCTGGCGCTGGCTGTCCGTCTCACTCGCGCCGCGCGCGTCTGTTCGTTCCTCTGTTGGTTTCAAAGCCTCACCCGTCGCGAAACCCGGAAGTGGCGGACCCTGAGACCCAAGGCTGAACCCGTAGGCGGTGGAAAGAGAGGTCGCCTAAGAATCTGGAAGATCTTCCCTACTCACTCTGGGCTTCCTGTTCCACATGGTCCCCATGCTCAATCAGGCCAGTGCTCTCGTGCGGTCGTTTCCCGAACGAAAAGGGGAACAGCGGTTCGAGACTCGAGGCTCGAGTGATGAGAGGGGTACATACTGTACAGTAAGTCCTCCCGCAGCTAAGCAAGGCGATCTGCACGAGTCATCCTTGGACCTTACAGGCTACTACCAGAGATGTTTGGCTCTGAGAAGCGGCTGTTCAGCTGCCACTTTTGAGTGTTGTCTCTATCACCTGCGGGCCAAGATGCTCCAGCTGCACGAGGACATCGACATGACTGGGGAAGAAGATATAGACGTACCAGCACAGAGAGAACACTCCAACCAACTAAGGCTCAGCAATTCGAGTCCGGAGTCCGGAGTACGGAGTCGTTCCCCCAAGAGACTTCTCGGATACGATGTGATCACACCAGGGGCAAGCCCCTTTTTGTTGATCCATGCTATTGAGCCACGAGTGGTTGCAAATGGGCACCAATCCTAGCCATCTGGAAAATGCTGTTGCTGTTAAGGGGCTGACAACACCTTGGTGGGTTTGCCAGTCCTTCAGCTGTTGATGAACTTCTACAGTATGTCATGGTAATGCGAATCCGCATCGCCTGCCTTGTGGTTCAGAGACGTGTCGACAATTATCCAGTATGTCTGACTTTTATTCGACAGTGAACAAGGTCGATTTCCACCTCAGGCTGATCAACAACAGTGTTCCTAAATTCTGCAGCGATATCTGCACGCGATGCTCTGGTCTCCATGCCCCTTGGTCCATCCCTTTTGCCAAACGTGAGCTGGCCAGCCACGACGATATAAAAGCATGAACTGCACTCTCTCTGAAAGCCTGTTCCTCCTGGGTGTGTCACGAACCTTGATAAGATGCCACCGGTCCATCTCCATGTCGGCATTGTAGGCGCTGGGTTTGGCTGCCTTGCAGCCGCAATTGCTCTGGTTCGAGTAGGGGCCAAGGGGATATCTGATTCACTGGCTGGTCTACGAGATATTGGCGACAATCTGATATCTGTGGATGGGATACGGACCCGGGGGCATTGATGAACACGTCGTGACGAGGCTCGATACGGATCCAATCCACCAAATTGTCGGTTTTCTTCACCTGGTCGCTCGTCGAGAAGACCTCTATCCAGGGCTGGCGCCCCCTTCATCATGGCGCTGAGATCATCGTCAGGGCACCCGCGCAGAAACTTTGAGTATTCGGAGCATTCTGCCACAGAGACCACGACCCAAGGGGTTTCTTACCACGTTCGACTCGATTGTGGGAAGCGACGGTATCAGGTCGGCCATCCAACGCATCTTTTCACTGAAGTAATACCTCGTGCTCACCTAGCTGTATAACGAAATCAAGGCCAAATCTCCCGAGGCGGCATCGGTGCTGACCAAACGCGATGAACATGTGGACAGATCCAAATGGGTACAGTACATCATGACATATCTGCTGTCCCGCCGCCCGGTGGAAGAACTATCATTTGTGGTCACGTAACTTCTACTGGAGTTTGGAATCTTTGGATGTGATGATCAACAATTCCCGTACTACTGTACGTGACTATCTGCTCTGTCCGACGTGGTAGGTTCAGCCCGTCACATCTCGTCACCTCACATCACATCACACCTTGGCCTCAACACGCCATGGGCGCCTCCACCATTCGAAAAGCACGCATTTATATCGTATATACGGAGTAATCCGTGCAGAAAGGGATGGAGGACAATCATCCACACAAGCCAACCCAGCTGCTCTCGATTGATCAGGGCGTGGAATACTGTCCTGAGGCGGAACAACGTACATACATACTGTAGAGAACATAATCCTCACCGAAAAGCCTACTCTTGTGCGTATGAGATCTGATCTGAGCTGAACTGAACTGTAACTGTCTCACATGCGTCGCGGGTCCGAAACGACTACTACCTGTAACCCCAAAACCCGGAGGCGAGCAAGACTTTCAGGCTCTACGCGAATGTAGACGAGACAACGCGAGGCTGTGGGCGTTTCAGCGTCAACAAGTCCAACGGCATCCTGAGTACACAAGTGACAAAATATGTATGTATATGCATACCCCCGTACTCTGTCCTCTGTGTAAGTTCCTCTATCACTGCTTATTTTGACTCTCGATTCTCGAGCTATATAAAGTTGAGATATAAATTTGGGACTATCCTATATCCGCCCACCAAGTGACCACCACCAACATCATCGACTCACCGCAACACAATGTGGACGCCAACGCGAATCACACGCACGCCGTCAACGCACTCCGTCGCCCTATCCGTGACATCAGCGTCGAGTCGTCGGAGCACGAACTCAAACTCAACCTCCAGCCAAGGCAGCAGCACGGAGAACCAAGAAGACGACAACTTCGGCCTCGACGATCACGATCACGACCAAAGCCAGGACATGTGGAAGGCGGCGAAAAAGGCAAAGATCGCTTTGAATTCGCCCGAGTATTTCCTGGCCGCGGCGCAGCAGCACGAGACGTTGCGGCAGAAACTTCACATGCAGGTCCTGCAACAGGAGCAGAGGCAGAGACATAGAAGGGAGTCCGTGTCGACTGATACCAGTACTTCGCACTCGACGACGCTGGCCGAGGAGGAGGTGGATCTCAAGACACCGACGGCGGTGAGGATGGGGATGGCGATGGAAGACAAATTGCCCGAGGAGGAAGAAGAGGAGAAGAAGAACAAGGCGATGGAACAGTCGGTGACACGGCCAGCGGGCCCGATGGAACGACTCCTTCATTCCCTTATGCGCAAAGTCGCGGACCTGGAGCGAGGTGCTCCGACCGTCATGGCGGAAGAGTATGAGAAGCTCGACTCAAAAGTGCAGGCGCTCGAGACCGAGAAGATGATATTCATCGAGAATCACACCGCGCTCTTGGCTCTCCGCAACGAAGACCTGAGCAATCTCATCAAGGTACGATGTCTCCTCGCCGAAGAAAGCCGCGAGCACGCCGCCATCCGGAAGTTGCGCGACGATGATCTGGAGAACGTGCTGGTGTTGCGCGAAAAGCTCGCGCGCGCGACCTGGTCGAAACACCAGCAACAAGAGCATCCGGACCGACAGTCCAGCGCCTCTCACACGCCGATTCAGCGCCAATCTCGCTCCGATGGAGACGATCTCTGGCAACAGGCCCGCACTGCAGCCATGGAGCAGCGGATCATGGAACTCGAAAGGGCGAACAAAGAGCTGCGCGCGCAGGCAGTCGGTGGGGGTAATCCCTCAGGAGATCTTCTCGGGCGCGTGGAGAGCATGTTTGAGGACAGTCTGAAGCACCGAGAAAAGATGGCCACCCGAGTCCAGCAACTGCGATCTGAGAAGGAGGCTTTACAGAAAGAAGTCGCTGCATTCGAAGATCGAAACACCGAGCTCGAGGGCCTTGTCGAGAAATTGCAGAGGAACATGGGCTTTTAAAGTGGGCGTGCAAAGAAAGGTCGGTATAGTTAGAGCCTTGCATCATGATCAAATAGAAACATTCACCACTTTCTTTGTCACGGGTCACCATGATGACCTCTATGGCAGCCAGCCCCTCTATGCTGCTTTGCCTCTGGTCTTTCTCCGGAACATTCTCTCCAGAGCCCAAAGAGGTCGCCAATGGATATCGCTTAAAACAGTGAAACCGATCAACATCGCGACTGTCCTCGTTTCCTCCACGTGGTCAGTCTCGGGCTCGTTAGCTTGCGGTTGTGGAACGGTCAGCTTCGTCGCTAGGAATCATTCATTGTCGAGAGCGCGCTGCGTGCACCCAGATCGTCGACAGGCGGATCTGACGTATTCGGCTAGAAGTCCCATGTCAGCTTAGGTTGTGAGGACGATCACCAAAGTGTTTTTTCCTCTTGCTGGAGAGGAGCCCCTGAAACAAAATTGTCTAGCCCTGTGCTGGCACTGGTTCCTGGCGTGTTAAGAAAAAGCGGGCTTTCACCCTGACTGATGCCGTAGCTGTAGCCTTCGAGTCGGATGATTCGGGTTGCCCAGTGCTCACGTTTCGAGTAGGGATTGGCGCGCCATCAAGTCTAAACTTGCAGGAAATTCCGGAGTACGGTCGTCAACGGTACGTAAATTGAATGGCGATGTCCAGCACTGGTCGAGTACTTGCTTCAACTTGGTCCAGAGCCTCGAGGACCACTCAAGTAGCAGGAGCACAACAAACCGATATCGATATCCGGGCAGGTTCAGTCTTCAACCGAAACGCGAGGTGTGCATTAGCAGCCACACTCAATTTCTTTTTCTGCTCTGCGCACTTCCGTCATCGTCTTGTTCTAACGCTTCCTTCTTCCGGGAAAATGAGCGGTCAAGGAGACAGGAAGCATCTGCATCACCGGGAACTCGACCCCCGCGAAGCCATTTCACGTCATCAACCCACGCCAGTTCTTGTTGTTCTGCGATCATTCAGGAGAAGCTGAGAAGGATCAAAGTTTCGCAGGATCACTGGCTGAACGAGGCGACTTCTGCCCCTCCACCCCTCGCCGTCTCAGGCTCTCGGACTGATATGATACGGCTGATAACCAACCGAAGTGATTCGTGATTCTTCCGGGCTTCTCGAATGGGTGTCCGACCAAGCACAGGGGTTCACAGCTGGGGGTCCTTGTCGAGGCTGAAGCCGGCGAACCACTGAGCCCTGCGACACATCCGGAGATTGTTGCAGACCGTCAGATGAGGTGTGTCTGCGGGTCCCATCCAAGAGGTGGCCCAAGTTGGAGTGGAGATCGCGTAGCGTCGCGGCTTGTGGGATTCCGGCGGCTGCAATTGAGGCGGCGTCCGCTGTGGCTCTATCCATCCCTGATGCAGGAACGCCCGGTTTCTTGCAACTTGGACCGAGCACACGGGAAACTGCCAACAGCCGCGCAGACAGATATGGAACTCATGGTCCATGGAGTGCGCGCATCTGCAGATCGGTCCTTTGAGGCTCGCAGTGGGACTAAGCGGCGCGGATGCGTTGCCGAGTATGCATTGTTCGAAACAGTTCACCGTCTCTTCCAACGCCAGACCGCTGGAAGGGGCGTGACAGAGGCGAGAGGGCCGGTAACGTAATCGGGGCTTTTCGTTCATGTATTCCAGTCTTCAGATGCTAGATGGCTGAGCGCAGCTTCATCTCGCGGGGCTCATGGATGAAATGCAAGCGCGCAATCCGATTCCCAGCGGGGAAATAGGTATCGCCGTGTGCGTGAGCTTGGAGATTGGCAGATTGTCGTTGGTTTCACAACCTTTCAGACCTGTCCATCTCCATTCAAAACCGTGCCAATCGCAATTTTCGGGAAGCGCATGACTCGTCGGGCTCGTGGCAGTCTGGTCAAGATTCAGGAGACATCACTCAGGTGTTGCTGGCCCGGTTTTGCTCTGACGACACGAACCGATTTCTCCATGCTACCCACCGTCCCACCAGTCCGGCGTCGTCCACGAGGATGGGCCTGGGAAGGATGGGTTACGGTCGACGGTGGCCGGGGAAGGAGTGGCGACAGTTCCTAGCCCGCCGTGTCAGGGATGAGTCGCACAGGTCTGGCAACGATGCGGCGATGCGACCAGTTGCAAACATCCGCTCCGTTTCCAATTGCCCACTTGCGGTCCCGGGTGAGTTGAGTTCGGCATCCTGGCTAGCCTAGAGGCCAGCTCCCCGCCGCGTCTTTAGCCTCCAGTACTGCTCCCACAGATCACAACCCAGGGAGCTGCAAGCTGCATGGGCGACGCAGGAACAGGAGCAAAGCGAACGTTCCCCTCACAAGTGCTGACGATCTGGCTCATCCAGCTCGTTGGTGCCACGATTGCTTTATCTGCCGCAGCAACAAGCGCCATTCCCTGATTTGATTGTGTGCGGTGGCTGTTCGCTGTTGCCTGCTTGCATCTGCAATCAATTGGTTCCCAGAGAATCCAATGAGAGACAAAGCGCGAGTTGCCGAGTTGTTATAAGTGGAAGCACAGTCTTTGGGCGTGACGCTGCGCATTGACCGACGACAACGGCCCAACCGTGGGTACGGACCGAAGCTTGTGGGATGGTACGGAGTAAAGAGGGGGCTGGGACAAGAATCAGCTTCTCAGAACCAAGTCCGTCAGCTGCCAATTGCTGTGCTTGTGATGGCCATAGCCCTTTCTCGCCCTCGACCCTCGGTCGAGGCCTGGTGACTCGGTGAGCGTCTGCATTGCACCCGTGTGCGGCTGTGATAGTGAATTATTGGCTTCATGTTCCGGTGACCATCACGTCGACCTGTACTGTACGTACTGTAGCTGGGGGACTTTTTCTGATATTTTTCCGGCAGCGCCCCGCCTCTGTGCTTCGAATTTGAAAGTCTCCCAGCATGCAGGGATCGTGGCTCTGGATGCCCCTCGGTCAGACATGACAGGTGTAGGGCCCAGTTGGCAGCCAAAGGGCCGGCCAGCCGGCCGGAGGTGGGCCGCCGCCTCAGGCCCGCCTGTCGGAAAGTTGAAAGGAGGGACGAGGGGATTTCTCGAAGGCAAAGAAAGGTGGCGCCCGCTGCCCGTGGGCGTGACGGGGACGCTAGGTAGTGGTAGGTCCTAGGACTAAGTACATTCCACTTCGGAGGGTCTGTTCGCTGAGCCACTGATCCGTAGATGTGGGTAGGGAGGAGAGTTGACTTGTGAGGGGGGAGAACTTTAGAAGAACGTACCGGTTTCTTAGCTCTTGAGGTAGCTCTTCAGGGGACAAGGGGTTGGTGTGTGGGTGCCAGTGGATTCAAGATTGATGAGAGGGCGAACTCGAGGGAGAGGGCAAAGAGAGCGGAGGGAGGGAGAGAGGGGAGGAGAGAAGAGGGAAGAGGGGCCACAATGCGCTGGTGGTGGACTGATAGTGGGTGCAGGCCGCCCGTCAAGGGAACAGAGAGGGAGAGATGCCTGCCCCCTCGCCCGCCGCCCGGCCCGTCCACCTGTCTGGTTGCCTGGCTGGCCTCGGTTCCCTGGCATCTGAACGCCTCACCGCAGTGCTCGCTGCCACTGCTGCCATGCCACTGCCACTGCCAGCCTGCCAGCGCCATCGCCATCGCCCCCGTCCATGTCCACGCCCACGCCCATGCCCATGGCCTTCTTGTCCCTCCTCCTCTGCAATCCTCCCTCTCTTCTGCCCCTCTCTTTCTCTCCCATCGCACACTCCCACTCCCGTCTTTGGCATACTGTACCAACATCGTTGTTGTTGTTGTCGCATTCTATCTGTACCATTACTAGTATTGCTGTCGAAGAGGGCCTGCACGTCCTCTCCTGGGGCCCGGCGCTGCTGCAGCAATTCTGCGTCCACGTGATCCGCCCTGCGTTCTTTTGCCAACCAGCGCGCGCAGAATCCTGACGCCCGCGACCCGGCGACCCAGCAAAAGCCCCAAAAAGCCCCGAAAACAGCCCCCGAAAAGTCCACAGCTGCAGCCAAACTGCACCCGCCCTCGCTCCTCGCCCTCGCCCTCGCCCTCGATTCATCTTAGAGCACTCAACTCTCCTCAATCCTCTCGATCTTCACGCTGATCCCACACGACACGACACGGCATGACCACGCCGCACTGCTCGTCCCTGAACCAACTCACTTCTGAGCCAAAGGCTTGCGCCTGGTCCAAGGACTCTTGACCCTTCCCTTTGCGCAGCCATGGCCCAGTCTGACGGCTCCTCCGGCCCTGAGCCTGCGACCGCGACCGCGACCACGACGGCGACTCCCAAAAAGGCGGCGTCGGCGCCCGAGAAAAAGTACAAGTGCCAGTACTGCAATCGAGCTTTCAGTCGCAGCGAGCATCGCAGTCGGCATGAGCGATCGCGTAAGTGCACAATTTTTTTGTTTTGCGACGTGGGGCTCTGAAGGGAGACCCCGCCATCGACCCTCGCCGTCTAGCATCTCTCTCTGAACACGTTCTCTGTCCCTCTCTCCTCTGCTTGATCAACCGAGGCTGACCCCGTTCATCCCGATAGACACCAAGGAGCGCCCCTTCAAATGCCAGAAATGCCGCAGCACCTTCGTCCGTCGAGATCTGCTTCTACGCCACGACCGAACCGTGCACGCAAAGGATGGCGGTGTGCCTCTCCAGTCTGAAGGCAGGAAGAAAACCACGACCGGCGCAGGCAACAAGGCGACGCCCTCTACGGCCAGCGGCCCGCCCAAGCCGACGATCAGCATAGATCCGGGCACGTTGGAGCAGATTGAGGCAAGCAGCGATGGTATGCTCGACCTTGAAACTGCTGCCATGTTGATGACAGACTTCCAACACAAGGCGGCAGCAGCAGCGAGCGTCCCGGCGACCTTTGCGCAATCTATGAACAACGGCGAAGGATCCATCCCCGACTACTCGCCAGACCGCAGCTCTCTCCTCGAGTCCTCCGACTACCTGACCGGCCCGAACAGCCTTCCGCACATGCCCTGGGACAGCTTCATGCCGCAAGGCCCCTCCGAACCCAAGGCGCATTCCATGTCCAGCATGTCGTCGCAGGACAACCTGTCACAACCCCCTTACGTCCACATGGGATCGATACAGCCTCACCAGTCGCAGCTCCCACCCATCATGGAACGCCAGACGTCGCTGACGGCCTCTCTTCCTCCCGCATTCCCCTCGCTGGCCGACACTTTTCCCGTCTCAAACACTCCCACCCCCAATGCTCTGTCGCCCTTCCCATCAATGACGGGTCCTGTATCTCCAGTGAATTATCGCAAGTCGCCTGGTCCCGCCCAGCCGCT
This sequence comes from Exophiala alcalophila, assembly GCA_001599775.1. NCBI lineage: Eukaryota > Fungi > Ascomycota > Eurotiomycetes > Chaetothyriales > Herpotrichiellaceae > Exophiala > Exophiala alcalophila. The sequence continues at coordinate 1,317,170 of BCHY01000003.1, forward strand.
CTCGTTGCCCAAGGCCCCTCAGTTCGATAATGAGGACGGGAGAGGCGTCATTGCTAACCAGCTAGGCGGGGACATCGTTCTCCCTCCATTACCATCCATCAATCTCTACTTGACGACCTATTTTAACCTCTTCCACCATCATCTCCCCTTCCTCCATCCCGTGAGCTTCCGTCCGGAAACCACCGAACCAGCTCTTCTCTTCGCCATCCTTTCCATCGGAGCCCTCTACAACTTCGAGCAGGAACAAGCGTATCAGCTGCATCATGCGTCTAAGAAACTCGTGAACCAGTTCCTGCAGAACAAAGACAACTTCGACTCTCGAAAATGCCCTCTGTGGACCATGCAGGGCACCCTGCTCAACATGGTTTTTGAGAGCTGGAGCGGTGGCTCTCAAGGCTTGGAATGGGCCTGCTCAATCAAGAGCCTCCTTGCCAATGTAAGTCGTCCCATCGCGCCCTTCTCCTTGAGCGAGCGGGAACTAACAGCCTTTAGATGGTTGCTGGCAACAAGTATGAGCTCAAACTCCGAATTGACGGTCGTGAAGGTGCTCCACCGACCCATCAAGAGTGGGTGATGGAGGAAGGTTGCCGAAGGACCTATTTCGCAGTCTACATCTTCTTTGGCATGTTGACGTTGACCTACAATCACACCCCAGCCATCAGCTTCAACGAGTTTGACTCCTTGCCATTGCCATCGTCCGAGTCGTTGTGGAATATCGAGCCTAGTGACGAAGAGTCATGGCAAGATATCTTTGCCGCATCGCCAACAATCACTGTGCGAGAGGCACACGATAGCCTGTTCCAAGGAGATGCGGCTCGGTACAGCGCCTTTGCAACTCGTGTGATGATCAACGCCCTCTTCTTGGAAGTGTGGAATCTGAGGAGAAGCTTCGAATCGCTCCAGGACGTCGTTCTGGAATGGAAGATTCGCATCGCCTTAGAGACCTGGGAGCGGTCTCTCGACTTGTGCGAGCCAGAGACCATCGTCGTCCCCTTGAGCACCCCTCACAAAAGTCACCCACTCATTTTCAACTCCATGGCGGTGTATCGAAACACTCGAGCCTTCCTGGAAGTCGACTTGAAAAGCGTTCAAGAAGCCTTGCGGTATCACAACTCATTCGAGATTGCGGCCGCCATGACGCTGTCCCGCGACAGCGTCAAGCGGACCAAAGAAATGATCAAAGTGATTGAGCAATGCTATGAGTGTATGGAGATTGTGGCGATGCAGGGCATCAATTGGGTGACAAAGACGTCTTCGACCAACTGGAGCATTGAACATCCCCTCTGTGGCCTGGACCTGATCACTATCCTCAGCTTGTGGCTGTATCGCATCGAACACGATGACCAAGATGCGACGGATGAAGAGCTTTCCATGTACATGAAAGTGCGAGGTTTGTTCGACGATGAAGCAGTCGATTCGAACGGGTCTCGGCTCAGCTCTACTGTGGCACGAGTCTGGGGAACAATGCTGGATGGCGTGGTTGTTTGGGGGTAAGTCCGACCGGGACCCTGGCTGATGCGCACCTTGCTAACTTGCAACAGAATCTCAAAGACCATGGGTGAATCCTTCAAATTGCATTCCCAAGCCCTTGTGGGATATGTTGATGAACTTCCCGTGGATCCAGTCACGGGGATGCCTCAAGTATCGGACCATGCATTGATGGGCATGGAAACAGCATATTGACATCTTGCTTTCGATCTATTTCAGCACACCAACTCCTCTCTAATCTCCTGCATGGCGATCTGGCGGCTTTCCATTTTCGAAAAACATCCGGCGTTTACGGTCACGGCCATTCCATTCGAGTCTTGATACTCTTCTCCTACCAAAACGTCTCTCCAAGCACAGAAGCCTCGAGCATTCTGGCGCACATCGATCGGAAAGTGCTCATCTCTTCACGGGAGACACGCTGATCACTCATCTCATTACACCTCCGACCTCGATCTCAAACTCAACCTCCTCACGACCACATCCTACCTAATCTCTTCACTTGATACCTTGTGCGCTTAGAGATACAAGACTTTGTCAACCCCTCTTACTTTTTAACGACCTTTCCTTCCGACAAAACACGGAGCCTAGCGCCCACGATGACCAGCAGGGACTCTGGTTTACGACCTTTATCTTTCTTTCGACTTTTGCTTTTGATATCGACGCGGCAACGGCCAGTTCGCCCCATTTTTCTCATCTGTATACTAGTGGAGGAAGAGGTGGTGGGAGTAGGATACATGACTTTCAGTTGCGCACATTGTCGCGCGATGCCGTACAGCAAAAATAGGGGCAAAATTGACCTTAATCTGATGCATACATTTACTTTGTCTTCTGACTTTTCTACATTGCAGTGGCCTGTAGACTGTAATTCAACTATAAGACATGGAGGCCAACCAGGCTGAGCGATACTGGATCTCAGCCTGACACGTGAGAGTCTGGCCGAATTAAGCTACCTCGATTTTCCGTACAGCGAGCGGCATACCGGAACTCCGAATCGGCCCCCAATCGCATGCGCCTCACGCTTCCAGCCTCGCCAGCAACAGTGAAGTGTCCAGTGTCGATGGTGAGGAAATCCACTCCGTGCACCTTACCACACTCACTCTCCCCTTCTTGTTCATCATCTTGAAACCTCCTTAGAGCCTGGAGTTGTCATCTTCGATTCCTATTGCATGAACCGGCCTATATTTTGCCTACCTTTATCCATGACCTCATTCTAAACTCGTCCTGCGATCTCCTTTCGACAAGCCAAACGACGGCCGACGATGGCACCCTCGCCTACGATAAGGCGTCTTCTCAAGGAGACTGCAGAACTGTCGTCTCCGTCCTCGAATCCCAACCCAGCCTTTTTTGCCGCTCCCGTGTCCGATGCCGACCTCCACGAGTGGCATTTCACCCTTCTCGGGCCTCCCGCCCCTTCGCCCTACGCCGGCGGCCTCTACCACGGTCGCATCACCCTACCGGCCACCTACCCGTTAAAACCCCCAAACTTCCGCTTTCTGACGGCCTCGGGCCGCTTCGAAGTCAACCGGGAAATATGTCTGAGCATATCAGGCTTCCATGAAGAGACGTGGATGCCGGCGTGGGGTGTGAGGACGGCGTTGACCGCGCTAAGGTCCTTTATGGCGGAAAAGGGTTCTGCTGGCCAGGTCGGTGGCTTGGAGGCCAGTCCGGAGGTGAGGAAGAGGCTGGCGAAGGAGAGTCGTGCGTGGAAATGCGAGGCGTGTGGCAAGTCGAACGAGATGGTCATGCGAGAGTGGTGGAATGTCTGTCGACAAGCGGGCGTCAATGTCCAGGAGGAGGATCTCGGTCTCGAGTCTCTGCCGGAGGGGATGCTGCTCGAGGCGAGAGATCCGAATGCTGCTTCAAAAACACCGAAGGAGGACAGCGAGACTGAGAAGCCGACGACCAACATCGTCCAGAACCCAGGTTCGCTTCCACCACCAGAGTCACACAATCCGGCGACGTCGTCAAACCCTTCTCAATCACCTACGCCGCCCTCCGAATCCCGCGACACATCCTCCAACCTCCGAGCCCCATCCCAGGCATCCATCCCATTCATCCCAACCCCGACCGCTGAAGCAGTCCAAGCCTCAGCCGAAGCGATCCTCACGCCTTCCGACCTCGCCCTCCCACCGCCGTCGTCCTCGTCGCCTTCTTCATCCCCCCAGCAGCATCGTCCTCTAATGTCCGGCATCCATGCCCCGCCCATCGCAGCAGCCAATGCAGCCCTCGGCCGACCACAGGGCCTCCTCCTCCATCGCGAGCGCGAGCGCGATCAGACCATCACGATCGACCGGGCCATCGCGGGCGTGTTTCTGGCGCTGTGTCTTATGGTCCTGAAGAAGATCTTTTACCCCGCAGGAACGGGGCAGGGAGTCGTCGAGGACTTTTATTTACAACGAGAATGAGGATTTACCAAGGTTTAGAATATGGTGATAGGTCCTGCGGCTTCCCATGACACGATTGGGGAATTGCATTCGGCGCTGGAGGAGGTGTCTGATGGCCTCCAGAGAGAGAGACTGAGACGATGATCTGACATACAATGACGATACGATGGCAAGCTGGAGTTAAAAAGGGAAAAGGAATGGAGTATTTGTTTCGCCCAGCGTCGAAACTTTGCGAGAGCACGAGAGAACCAGCGAGGACCGATATATACACACCCCGATCCGCATCGTTGGACACATGCGACACAGGTATAGAAATGAAACCAGGGTCCGGGACCGGGACAGATAGATCTCCGCCGCCGACGGGAATTGCCAATGCACTCACTATTGTTGGCGATACGAGTACGGAGGACTTGTACTCTACTTTGTGGTATTAAACGACTGGCAAATTACATCGGGGCCTTTTTGGGGCAGCTGGCTCGAATTACATTCTGTGTCACGGGGAAGAAACGATGTGAAGATGAGAGAGAGCGAGAAATTGGCTAGAAAATCGAACAATGACAAGCTTAGATTCTTCCTACATACATTACCGATGGGCCACGGCCTCGGGAGGAAGTAAGTACTTAAGTACATGAGCGTACAAGAGATGTACTTTTTCTTCCATTCCCAGGGTCGGGTTTCGCTTGATAGATGTCCATATCGATAACAATCTCGATAAACAATCAATCCCCCGTGGGGAAAACCCAACTTGATGATAGTATGACAAAGCACGACCAGGCATCACTTCTCAGCATCACCTCTTCCGTCTCGGCCGGGCATTCTTCTCCTGGCGCTTCTGCTTCAAAATGCGCTGCTTGACCATATCGTCGACGGAATTCAGGCCCGCGCCGTGTGCTCTGCCCTTGCCCTGGCCGGCGTTTCTGCCCTTACCACCCATAGGAGGCCCACCAGCCGCCTCGGCCTGGGCGTCGCGATCCTTAGCCTTCTTGACCTTCGCGTCGTAGTCGGCGCGGTACTTGTCCGGAACCTTGGGTGCCTTCTGCTGTTTATGATGGAACCTGCCTCCTCCAGACGAGAGGCCCGACGTCCCGGTCGAAGAGGAGGTGGTGTTTGTTCTGGCTTCCTCCTCGCCGACCCTGGGCAGGCGGCCAACGCGGTTGTCCTTCTTCCACCGGTCGAAGCGGCCGCTGCGGAAGCTGGCGGCGATCTTCGCGCCGGACTCGCCTCGCACCAGCCTCGTGCCGCCGCCGGAGCCGTCCTCGTCGTTGGTCCGTCGCACGTACTTCTTGTGCCGTTTGTCCCACCGCATGATGCTGCGGGCCTCGCCGAACGTCTTGGACGACTCGTCCATGCCCAGGTCCATTGTCGCCGAGCGCGCTGCTTCCGCGAAGTTGGTGTTGCTGCCAGAGTGGACGCCGTAGGCACGGTCAGAGGAAAGATTCATGCTGGATGGGTGGTATGACATGAAGTTCTCCGGATCGCGGAAGGAACTGCTGTCTTTGTTGGATTTGCGCTGTTTGGACGGAGGTTCGGAAAACGTGATTTCCAGATCGTTGGACGACGCTTCTGACATGGCGTCGTTGAAGTCGATTTCTGAAGTCTCGCCGTCGTCGTCATGTGCATGATTTCTGGACCTGTCGGGTTGATCGTCCAAGGCATCATTCTGTCCGTTCGAGGCATCTAATGATTTCTGTTTCCGGGTCTGAAACCCGGATCGAATCTGACGGATCGCATCCACTGCGTCCTCGTTATTCCTTCGACCACCGCGGCGAGCGCCGATTTCGAATATGGATTCCTGTGGTCGGAACCCTGCCACGCGGGCAAGCATCTTTTCTCTCTCTGCCTCCAAATTGTCTGCTTGCTCGTTGAACAGAGGGTGCAACTCGGACCAGGACTGCGAGGTCACGAGCTGTTTCGCTCGTTTCGCACTTTCCGAGGACGCCGCGTTTCTAGTTCGCTGATAAAGCTTCTCACCTTTGGATGCCACGGATCGAAGAGCTGCAAGATCCACATCATCTTCCAAGGACTTGTTGACCCATTCGCAACTCGTGTTCAGTTCCACGTTGCGAAGAGCTCCCACGACAACGTCTTGGGCAAAGTTGACGACGGTACTGGTGTCAGCTCGTCCGACCAACAGCTTTCGACCGAGGAAGAGTTGCAGGTCAAGAAGATAAGGGGCATCCGAGTCCCGAACCAGACTATAACTCCAGCCCTTTTGTCCCGCTCTGGCCGTTCTGCCGACTCGGTGGACATAGATCTTCGGCTGCGATGGGAAGTCGTAATTGATCACGTTGGCTAGAACCGGGATATCAATCCCTCGAGCTGCAACGTCGGTGACTACCAATATATTGGTCTGTCCAGTTCGGAACGCGTGGACTTGGGTCTTTCGAGCCGTTTGATCAAGCGACCCATAGACATAAGATACGGCATAGCCAGCCAGACGAAGTAACTGAGCGAGGTATTCGACATGGTGCTTTGTAGCGACGAAAACAATGGTTGAATAAGGGTTGGAACTGGGCAGCCTGTTCTCTTCCGCTTCCTGTCGTTTCCGCTTCTTGTTCGGTTTGCCAGGATCACTATCAGCCGTTGATGTGATCAATTGCGACCTTGTGGGGACTTTGATGATATCTTGAAGGAGATGCAACAGGCCTCCTTCCTTGTCGGAAGATTTGAGGGAGAAGAAGGCGCTCTGCAGATCGGGAGAGATTTTGCTGTCGGCATCCAGACGAACCAGCACAGGCTCTTGGAGGCCGGCTCGAGCAAATTCAACCAAAGATTTCGGTAGAGTGGCGGAGAAGAGTAAGGTCTGTCGAGATGCCGGTAGGGCATGGAGAATTTCCGTCAACTGGGCAGCAAAACCCATTTCAAACAATCGATCGGCTTCGTCAAAGACAACATATCTGATGCTGGATAGGTCCAGGCCCATTTCGACCTTCAGATGTAAAAACCGGCCGGGGGTCGCAATGACGATGTCCGGATTGCTTGACATTGCCGAAAACTGCTCTTCCAGGCTGTCTCCGCCAACAAGAAGGATGGACCTCAAGTCTGCTCCTCGTCCAAGCTCTTTGACCACTTGTAATGTCTGCAATGCCAGTTCTCGAGAAGGAGACATGATCAAGGCTCTCGCTCCCACCTTGGAACTGTGCACCTTGAGTTTTTCGATCATAGGAATGGCAAAGGCAGCCGTCTTGCCCGAGCCGGTTCGCGCCATGCCCACCACGTCCTTGTCGTTCAGGAGAAGAGGGATGGTCTTGCGTTGAATCGGTGTGGGAACGGAGAAGCCCTTTCTCGTAATGGCCTTGAGCAGATTGGCGTTGAGGCCCATTGCCTGGAACCCTCCACCTTTTTTGACAGTTCGTCCTTTGAGGTTTGCGCCTTTGCGATTCGAAGCCGCCTGTTGCGCCGCGATGATAGCCTCGTCGTCGACATCCGACTCGTCCGCCATGACATCCAGGTTACCATTTTGTAGTCCTCCGTCTTCATTGTCTGACTGTCCGACGTCCGATTCAGCGGTCTCGCCGAACAATGCATTGCTAATGTCGAAGTCATTTTCTGAGCCGGCGGGAGAGCCCGATCTTCGACCCATCGTGCGGGAGTATGTGCCGTTCGGCAGTAGATCAGGGTAGTCTGAGATTATGTTCTCTCAGTCCATCCATCTCGGCCTTGTTTACTGCTAAGGAGAGACAATGTTGCCGCGTCGAGAAATTTTGGCTGCGCCGGAGAATCTCCAAAATTTTGTTCCGCCGCCTTGCGCAGAGACTTTAATGCTCCGCCGTACCAGGCTGCGGGGGCGAGAAGGCACTTTACGCGTCTCAACGCGTCGTGTTATTTGAGCAGGTGATTGATTCGCCATCGCATTTTCAAAATCCAACCTACATACACATCTCAACGTCGACCACAATGGGTGCGTATACACATGGTGATGCTGCAAGGTGATCCGTTTTGCTAACAAGTCCAGATTACGGATACAACAATCAGTACTCGACCTCCTATGGCGCGAATGGCGCTGCGGACGGTGGCGGATTTGTCGCAGGAGAACCACAGAGCAGTCCGGCAGCTGGAAAGGTGGGTTGAGAGAGATATTGTAGGAAGCTTCCGCTGACTGTTGGCGATAGGGAGGATATGGCAAAGACACAGTGCGGCCCATGACCATCAAACAAATTCTCGATGCACAGCAACCTCACCCGGATGCCGATTTTCGATCTGATGGAGAACCATTCAGCCAGGTGAGCGATGTCCAAGGCTTTTTGTGAGGGTCGAGGCTAACTACTCCTCAAGGTCACCTTTGTAGGCCAGATTCGGGGCATTAGCAAGCAGCCAACAAACATCACCTACAAGGTGGACGACGGCACCGGGATCATTGAAGCAAAACAGTGGATCGATGGCGATTCAAATCAAGATGAGATGGAGGTCGAATCAAATAAGCCCAAACTGGTTGAGGATGGCTATTGTCGAGTCTGGGGAAGATTGAAGGCTTTCAACAACAAGCGACATGTTGGGGCACACATCATCCGACCCATTACGGACTATAACGAGATCAACTACCACCTCCTCGAAGCCACGGCGGTGCACTTGTTCTTCACCAGAGGGCCTCCACAGGGCGCACAGGCTAATGGCCTTAAGAATGGAACGACAAATGGCACGGGCGCCGGACAACAAGAGTTTTCCAACGCCGGAGACAGTGCTCTCTCCGGCGTCTCAGCGCTGGCACGTCGGGTGCTCACCACTCTGAAAAACACCCCCCAGAGCAACGAAGGACTGCATGTTCAGATGATTGCCTCTCAGATGGGCATGCCTGTCAGTGAGGTATACAAGGGCGCCGAAGAGCTTCTGGCCGGCGGGTTGATCTTCACCACAGTCGATGACAACACCTGGGCTGTTTTGGATGTTTGAAGGAAAACAATGTGCGATCATGATGTGTTCGACTTCCAGATCTTTGCTTTTGTGTTGGGGGAAGGCCTTCTGTTGATGGAAAATGTACGCCACGACGAAACGAGACCCCGGAGGTCCTATCGATCTGATCAACTGAGAGCGGAAACGTTGACTGGCGAGTTGATCGGGGAGATGGCCATGAGGGAAACCCTGATCTTCCAACATGCCCCTCCCCCACAGAAACCCCTCGCCTTGTATCCCACGCCAGCATCGCCCCAGACGCTAATGCTGCGAGCTGAATTCGACTCTCACGAGGCCATGGAAGCCTTGAAACTTGCATGAGGGGACGGTGGCTGGGATAGCAGGGGATGCAACGTGTTTCGCCGTCACACGGTGCTTCGTAGGCATCGCGTGGGATGGTTGCTGTGCAAATATCCAATAAATACGAGGCCCCAGAGGATGATCCACTATGAACTGTATACAACGCCCCATGAATCGATAGAAGACCAGTTTTTGCCTCGTATTCGGTTGACTGAACACTCTTTTCGTCATGGTCATTCTTAACTTCTTTGAATAGTCATGACACCAAACCAACGTAGTTGACGGGTTTAAGTTATCGGACAGCATTGCCCGGGTAAGCTGAGAGGGGAATGGCGTGGCCAACAATTTGTGAGCAATGTACCAAGGCCCCGCATGCATGGTCCTTGATTTCGAGCGGTGAAGGGACCTTCAATTTACAAATAAGGAAATTCGCCTGGTGACCTTGATTGCTGTAGTCCCGGGGTGAATGCATGGAACACAAGCTACGGGGATCGTATCCGGATGTCGTGGTTGATTCTGAGCCAACCAGCCGATTGCCCGACAGACAAAGGACAGGACAGCTGACGAGTTCTTTCTCCACTTATTGGCCTCGGACTCCACGGCGTAGTTATCTCCCACAAGAGCGAGATCACTCAAGAGTCAACATGCTGTGTCACATATCGCTGTGACGTGTGAGTCCATCAGCAGCTTCACTGCCTGCGGGCTCCTGTGGAGTCCACATCAGGATAAGGCTCTGCACGTGATCTGCCTTACTCCAATAGGCTGCCAAGTTGAAGCGCGCGCCAAGAGATATTCCACGTGACGATTGCTGGCTGATAGGCGGATTGATTACCGCTTCATCAACCAATCAGCACCTTTTGCTCGCTCCCCACCTCCCCATCCGAAACCTTCGCCTCACTCCGTGTGCAGCGGTGGCGAGTTAAACCGCATCTGGCAGGTTGATGCGTGGTTCCCGTGACCTGCCTCAGCGCCTGGCCAGTTCTTACGCATTGCGCCGCGTTTTCGCTTGTGAACTACTTCCCAGCGACCACACATCTTCGACCGTGCAGCGGTGGAAGAGCCGGCTGCCTGCGTTCCAGCAGTCGGTAGCGTGGGGAATTGCGTTTCCATCAATCAAGTCTGATTGCTTTCTCGCTGACATGGACTCCCCTGAGCCCTCCCACTCAGAACTCGTAAGTCTCACGGACATCAGCTCGTCCTACCAGCACCATGGATGATGAGGGGGCGCTCACCATATCAAGCCCCTCGGCCAAGTGGAGTCAAGACTTCACAATTCACATCACCGGTTGGAAGTTGGGACTTGGGGGGGTTGATAAACATCCGTGCCCTCCCCGAGGAACCTCGCACGCCTCCCACCGTCTTGCTACAACTACAACCTCCAGGCCTCGCACAAGATCAGAGTGAACTCTCGACTTTCCATCTCTACGCTGCTGGTCCAGCCTTGAAGCCTTTCCAGCTCAACCCTGCCTGTCCGATACTCACCACCCGCCATCAGTTGTGCCACCCCTGAACGTGCCTGGTACCACCAGAGAAAGCAAACGACCAGCCCGATATCAATCTGCCTCCGTGCCCAACTTCTTCACTTCTCAAAGGCTCAAACCTGTCTTTACCAAACGCTGATGTCGGTTGATATCCGTGAAGGCTATAGCTGTCTGCGCTTCCCATCTCGAGTCGATACCGTCTCGAGAGCCCAACTTTCTAGTGTCCATACCGGTGATCTGACTAGACCCCTTGATCGAGGTTGAACATCCGGGCTACAAATCAAACAGTAGGTTAACCGATATCTTTCTGAACTTTCCACTAAAGTACGATATCAGGAAAAACATCACCAAAGAGGCCTGGAAACTGCTACAAGACCAAGCCCCATACAATATGGCTCTTTCGAGTGTTGCAGCCCCCGTTCTGGACGCCGCAATAACTCACGAGAAAGCGAGTCCCATTCCCAAGGTCAATTCGATCCCCGCCAATATGGACGGAGTGCGCATTGTTGCTCCCCACGAGTACAAGGAGGCGGCCGCCTGCCTCGCCGAGGCCTTCCGTGAGGACGATGTCGTGCGCTATGCCATCGACACCCCGGACCGCATGCATTTGTCCGAGGAGGAACGCTACGAGCTGCACAAGTCCACCATGGAGTACGTGACCTACGCGCACTGTCTCCAAGGCCTCGTCTTGACGGCCGGCGAGAACTTTGGAAGTGTGGCGCTGTGGTTGCCCCCCGGCCGCAATATCGATGACTGGTTCACCATCATTCGAAGTGGCATGTGGCGCCTGGGCTACAAGCTGTCGAAGGAAGGCAAGCTTCGCTTCTTCGAGGAATTCCTTCCCTTGTTGGGCCACACTAAGCTGGAGACATTGGGGGAGCGGGACAACAATTCGTGGTATCTCAACTATGTCGGCACCAAGCCCGAGGCACGCGGCAAAGGCTACGCTAAGAAGCTGATCCAATATGTGACCAATATGGTAAGCTAGCTGTTGTCGACTTCTTGGATGACTAACTGACCCGATGCCCAGGCCGATGTCGACGGCATCCCTTGCTATCTGGAGAGCTCCCACCACGTCAACCTCATCATCTACGGCAAGTTGGGATTTGAGCACAAGAAGAGCATCTACCTGCGCCGAGAACCCGGGAAGGAATTGAGTATGGATGTCATGGTCCGGGAGCCGGTCAAATCCAGCGAGAAGAATGCCAACAACGCCCCGGCGACGAAGCCTGAATGAAGACGAGATGCAGATTCAAAGTGCGTGATCAGAAGAAAGACCCGTTGGGCTTTCGGCGTGGATTACAGCCAGAATGACATGAGAGCCGGATGAGAGAGAGGGGACAAACATGATCACACTCTTTTCACAGGTTTTGATCAAATAGTTGTCACGCTCCTTTGGGATATACTTGCAACCATGGGACAACCTTGTAGGCCGGAGAAAGTTCCTCAAGATCTTCTCCGCAGATTTGCGTGAGAACCTGCCAGTTTCGGTTCCTCGATACTTTTTATGCCTTTGAGGCCAGAATGACATTCACACTCTCTCATCTTCCATACAATTAATCGTAGATAATTGTGGTTGTGGTGGTGGTGGTGGTGGTGGTGGAAAGTGAGGCTCTATCGGTGGCCTTTTGCGGCGTGGAGAACGAGGCTGAGTCGTCGTCATCGCTGAACTGCGCGTTTCAAATCCAGCATCTGCATCTTCCAAGTCCCAACAACACTTCTTCCCATTCACATTATCATTTTGACAAACACTCCACTCCTTCTAGTCGGCCTTTGCCCGTTATTAGAGACCCTGTCATCCACCCTCTTTCTCTCTGCCTACATTCCTCGACCTTCCAGCTCATCTGCCTTAGAAGAACCCGCGCGCTACCGGTCCAACCGCCGCCATGCTCCGACTCTCCTCAAGATGACTTGCCCTCGACAACGCTGCGCTGGACCGCCAGGCGACTGAGCCTGCTCGTGGCAACGTCGTTCGACCGATTACCCTCTCCCTATAATCCCTCCTTCCGCTCCCTCAATGTCCGCCTCCTCGACGCCGTCGTCCTCACCTGCCCCTACCCCTTCGCGCCGCCGGGCACGGAACTGCGCCCGGCGATGTGAGCGTGCGTGCTGCGCTGTCGCCAGCTTCTTCCCTCTGGCCTTTGTGTACAGCCTGACAACGTGGGCGGTGTGGGTGGTGGCATCTGTTGGGTTCGGCAGCCATCGCTCCAAACATGTGTGGTGGTTGATCCAAGGCGGCTCCTTGTTGGGCATCACCCTTTATATCCTGGCCAATTGGTCGTACACTGTCGCCGCCTTCACCGACCCCGGCGCGCCGCTCGAGTCCTCGAAAAAGTCGTCAAGAAAGAGAAATGGAAGGTATTCTGTGCTACCCACCAACGAACCTTCCAGTGAACTGGGCCATGTCCAGAACATCACCGTTTCCTCCACGGGGGCCGCGCGGTTCTGCAAAAAGTGCCACACCCCGAAGCCGGACCGAACACATCATTGCTCAACGTGTAAACGGTGTGTGCTGAAGATGGACCACCACTGTCCGTGGCTTTCCACCTGCCTCGGACTACACAACTACAAAGCCTTTGTGCTCTTCCTCATATATACGTCCTTGTTTTCATGGGTCTGCTTTGCCAATTCGGCCTGGTGGATGTGGAAGGAGTTGTTTGAGCAGAGTGGTTATCTCGATGAAATTGCCCCGGTGAACATTATCCTCCTTGCCGTCGTCGCCGGGATCATCGGCCTAGTGTTGACCGCTTTTACGGGGTGGCACATCTACCTCTGTCTCAAGGGCCAGACCACGATCGAGAAGCTGGAGAAGACGAGATATCTCAGCGGCGTCCGGAGTCTTGTGGAGAGGAACCGCCAGGAGCACCAATCCAACCCCCAAAGACGCAGTTCCGAAGGCGTGGCCGAGAGGTTACAGCGGGTCGGCGAGCAAATCCTCGAATTCCATGCCAACGCTGTTCCGGGGGCTTCCCGCTACGAGGAGGGCGAAGAACACACCTCGCCGGTTCCCAGCGTGTACAACTCAATGCGCAATCAGCCACCTTATCTTCCAGACCCAAATACCCTCTCAGAAAGCCAATTCAACGCCCCCAACAATAAGGACACCCCTGCTCTGCGATCACTGAGGCGGACATACTCTCACATGGAGGCCTCACGAGAACATGATCGATATGCCGAATATCTCGAAGACCAGGAGTCACAGGCAATGCCTCATGCCTTCGATCTGGGCTGGCGACGAAATCTGAGCCACCTGTTCGGCCCCAACCCTCTTCTATGGGGCCTTCCTATATGTAACACTACAGGCGACGGCTGGCGATGGGAGGTCAGTCCGAGGTGGATGGCTGCACAAGAAGAAGCCGGTAAGCGCAAAGAACGACGCTTGGCGGCCATGATGGATCAAACCGATGCGGCTCAAGCGGGAGGTGTGGGCATGAGAGGCGGTGCTGGCCCTAGAGGATATCAGGGCTACGAACAAGACCGAGAGCGGGGTTTCGAATACCCCGACACTCAAGGACACCGGAATGGGGATGGCGACGTCTATTCCCGCAGTGCCATGTCCATGCAAACCATGTCTAGCGCCGATCGAGGCCGAAGGCGACAGAGGAAAGACTTCGACCAGGCTGAACCCAATGCACAGGTCGACTCGTTCCAAGTCAGCGAGAGCAGTGATGATGGCTACGAGGATACCGATTCCGACATTGGATACGACAACGACGAAGACGATCCAGAGCGTGGCTGGGAGAGGAGGAACCGCGCGAGGAGAACAAGGGCGTCGGCCGGCCTGAGATGAGGTTCCTCCAGGGTGGCTGCGGTGTCGTGAATACGCTCGGCCTAGATCTTGGATCCCTGTTGGTGAGAGGGAAGAAAACGAACAATCTTCTGTGCGAGGTATGCTATATTCTGGGTCTTGAAAGACAAGGATCAGAGTCCATTGGATAAACTTTCTCGGTCTTGGTCTTGGTCTGCCTGTCCTCCATATCGGCTGGATCCGACTGTATGCATGCATGCGACGGTACAAAGTATGAGCGCGCACCACGAAACAGGGGGAAAAGGAGAAACGGAAGACGACCTAGCTGGGACGTTGGACTTTGGACACGATAGACCCACGAAGAAAAGGTAGTACCTAAGTAGCCACAGAAAGACCAAGACAAGACAAGAGGGAGGGGCGTTGGTATCTCGATTTGCCAAAAGCGAGAGCAAGGATCGCATCAAATCGAACAATGAGACAAATCTGACCACCCTTGTGCTGAAATATTACAGAGTTCCCTCCAGAGATTTTCCTCCTTCTCCCTTCTCTGCTTCTCTTTGCCAATGTCGGCAGCGGACCCATTATTCCCTAGTCTTCATCGTTCATCGTCCGCATCGCGATGAGTTCATCCAAAATTCATTTCAGAAAGAGAGGTCCATCCCAATCTCAAATAGTCAACACCAAACCGCGCAAGACTGTGGACGGCCCACGGACAGCCGTTACACTCTTTCTGCGTCGTTGCTGCCCTTTGTTATCACAGCCATAGCTGTGTGTCCGAATGCTCCCTCCCCTCTGACCGGAGAAGATTTTTGGGCTTTTGTAAGGTAGTTTTCGGTTCCAAAATTCGAATCTCAGCCTACCCAAAAACGCCTGAATCTGCGGATCCCAGAACAATCACGGAAAGCTCCATCAGCCCATCAACCATCCATCAGTCGACGTAATGATAGTACTTCCCGGTCCGAGGATCGAAAAAGACTCGAACCGACTCCCTGCTATCGCGTCGATCCCTGTCGTCATAATATTCCTTGTCTCGTTGGTGTCGCAGTCGTCGCAGATCTTCCTCCATCATCTCCAATTCCTGCTCGTGAGCTCGGAGTCGCCGCTCTTTATCTCTGACATACTCGGCGCGCACTCTATCACGTTGATAATCCTCGATTCGGACGCTTTGATTGTCCAGTTCGTCTCGATAGTACACATCCGGGTCGTCTTGGTGGTAATGAACGAGTGGGCCCGTGCCAGTATCATGCGACACGTACCGCCGGATTGGGATAATGTCCTGGGTTCTGGATGGTGCCGGATGGTCGTGATACACGATCCGCCTGTCCTCGGGGATCGGCGCCGTGTAGTGTCTGACAAGTCGGAGTGGGCGTTCTTGTCGAATATCTTGAGGTCGGTTATAAACAATAAACGAGTCTCGGCGCGATTGCCCTGGCACTACAGCATGGTGATCGCCGTGATATGGTCTGTCGTTGTATGACACGCTTCTGCTGGGACCAGGATGATGTGTTTTGTAGGGAGTCGCCTCGACCCGGACTGGATTGTGCACGAGACTTCCTCGACGAGGAACACCACCAGGCGTGCCCAGCGAGGTGTTGGAGCTTTCCGCGTATTCGACAAAGCCAAGGTGACTGGAATCGCTATTTTCCGAAGATGCCGTATCCTCATCGAAATACTTTCGAGTGTGCGAATTGGGGATATGGACAGATCCGCGGCGAGATTGCGACTTCTCACGAGAAATGCCACGACTGCCTGGTTGTCGATGTCGAGAGTGGGATCGTCGATGGTCTTCAACGACGACTGGGTGTTGATGTGGAGACTTTCCTTGTCGACCTCGTCCGGCAGACTTGTCATCGGGGTATGCGGCTTCAACACGCGGAGCATCCCCACCGTCCGCAAAGTCTCCAGCTTCTGGCACGATGTACACATCATCATCATGCGCATGGCCTCTTTCGCGCGACTTGCTCCCTTTCGCGCTCTTGTCTATCTTATCTTTTGACTTCTCCGGCAAGGTTCCAAGCGGCCTTTCCTTTGGTATCTCCGGAGGAAGGTTGGCATTGTTGAAATGGATAGGGCCGAGGTCATCACGGGGTCTTCCGTCTGACTCGAAAAGGGGGAGATTGGCGATGGGGTCATCCAGCTTTGCGAGGACCGAGTCCTTTCTTGGTCGCCGATAGTCGTCGTCGACATACTGTTTTCCATTGCCGTATCTTCTGGCGTCACCAACCTGAACGATATTTCCTGCGAAGGACTTTGGCCGCGCCCTTGATCTGGATCTTCCCTTGCTCCTGGAGAGGATAACGTCCATTTCGGGAATTTCGATTTTCTTGGCCCTGGTCTGAACTCGCTTCGATTTGATATAGACCACCTCCCAGTGTGCGTCTCCGGTTTCCCGTGCGTTGGCCTTGCGGACCACGGCTTCGATCACGTCCCGGCGAAGTTGGCCCATACGAGTCAATTGATCCAAGACGAGTCCGTCGCCGCCCTTGCCCCTCTTGGCTTTCTTCTCGATCTGATCCACGGGCGCGTCGATTGATTTCTTGATGGCCGAGCCCCAGTCCTCGCCATCTTTGATCAACCGATAATACAGATAATCTTTAGAGGCAGGTAGACTCTCGGGGGAACCTAGGCGGTCTCCACGTAGACGGAGTTCCTCGAAATCGCCTTCCAGAGACATTGCGTCCATGCGGTGTTGAGGGCCGGGTGATCGATGTTCGTAATCGACGGATTGTTCAAAGTTGTCGTCAACCTGGTCGCCCAGAATGTGGATATCAGAGTCAATCGGGCCGAAATGAGGATGGGCGGGAGGAGGTGGAGGAGGGGAGGCCATTCTCCCAGAGGACGGGGACGCAAACTTGAACAACACAAATGTTGCTCGTGAGGATACGTCTTGTAGATGAGGACAGCAGCGGAATGTTTGTCAGAACGTCAGTTTGGTGGGGCATAAGCAAGTGGGAAGTAGGCAAATGGATAGATACAACGGAAGGACGGGAGGGGGATATGCCAAAATGGCAGACAGAAATTCAAAGAAGCGCTCGAGCGGACAGCGATTGGGTCAGCCGGGCAGCTTTGACCAAGGCTCCTGTCTGTTGCCTGCACCGAGACTGGAGGGACTTGAGGATGGATGGATTCACAGGTCGGGGAGTCATGATATCGAGACCGGTTTGGCGATCGCCTTGTCCGCGAGCAAACCGGGCCACGGTCGCCTTGCAGGTCTCGGGCCAATGCCTGCGGCGCAAATTGGAGGGATGCCGCATTTGGGTTGGGATCCTCGACATCTTTGGCCAACGAAGAGCAGGCATTCTCAGAGGAGCAAGGGAGGCTGCTGCTCGTGGGATGCGGGGCGAAAGAAGGGCCAGCTGAAGGGACGAAAGTCGAACAACAAACTTGAACAAGACAGCGAGACTGGTAGGGA
This sequence comes from Exophiala alcalophila, assembly GCA_001599775.1. Taxonomy (NCBI): domain Eukaryota; kingdom Fungi; phylum Ascomycota; class Eurotiomycetes; order Chaetothyriales; family Herpotrichiellaceae; genus Exophiala; species Exophiala alcalophila. Next base: position 1,334,873 of record BCHY01000003.1, read on the forward strand.
CAGGGTCGGTGCTTGAAACGGCGGTGTCGAAGGAGTTGCGTCTCGTTGGCTTAAGACGAGGCAAAGGATGAGGCCTCGCCAGTGAGTCGCCAGCCCTGCGCATGCAGTAGTGAGAACTTGAAATGCATGCCTGAGCAAATGGGCGTCTCCCTTGGCGTTCTCATCACAGCCAGTTGTCAACTGTGCATTGTGGTCATCGCATACTGGCCGGGCCGGTCAATGGGTCATCATGCAGCCGGGCGCAGGGCGCAGGTGCAGTGCCGAGAGCAGAGGGCATTCAGTGCATTGTCATGGAGACGATGGAGTACCAGATCGATCGACAAAAGGACTGAGCAGGGAGAGGATAAGCGGAGCGATGTTGGTTCAAGATTGTTGTGTGGCTTTGAAGGAAACGAAAGGACGATTGCGTCTGAGTAGGAGGAGCTGAAGAAACGAGACGGACAGTCACGTGATGAGAACGCGTCCACCTCAGCACGTGACACGCCTCCCAGTTTCAACTGCGCTCTCGAAACAAGAACCGTCTCATTCATCAGCAAAGAAGAACTGCTTTTACCATGTGTCTATCCCGCGCGCGTACAGATCCTGCGCACTTCTTTCATCTGTTCGTCTTCGAGAAACCTCACCCTTCCAACGAGCAAACTCGAACGAGAGCGGTGTGCGAAGACTGATCGTCGAGGACCAACACCGAGCCCTGTCACGAGGAAGCCAAATGATTGACATTCCTCACTCCCTCAAACCCTGATCCATGACCCATGAGCAGCCATCCACCCAGCTGGCAGCTGGCTTCTGTATTTTCTACTTGCTGACTATTCCGTTTCCGGCGAACACTGCTACTCAGTCATCATTCATTCATGGTCCATGGAATGCCAGCGTTTCCATCTACCAGTACCTACATACAGAGCTAGGTTCTTCATTCATTCTCGCCGCTCGCCCTCATCAGTACGTACTTAATCCCCCAGGATACGTGTTCGGAAAAGAAACATGAGAATATTTGTGGTGTGGCATTCCCTCAGTGCGTTGGCCTAGGCCGAATTTCGCGAAGACAGGGAGGGAGGGAGAGAGCCCTCGAGTCTTTTGCGGTTGCCTTGCAGCCTGCAGGCAGGGGCTTTCTGGCTCTCTCTCTATCCCGCACACGTCGAAAGGAAAAGAAAGTCCCTTGCCTCGGCCCTCGACCCTTCATCGATCGGGCCAATAAGTCTCGTCCTATCTCACTGTCTCGTCCTTTCCTCTCTCTTTCGGCTCCGAAGGAATGGTCGAAGAATTGATTCCCATTCGAAGCAGACCAGACTAAAGCACGGATTACTCGGTACATAGCTGGGGCCCTGGGAACTGTATGTGTCCTGCAAGACAATCCTCGCCTGTCTAGGGGAGTAGGCACGCATTTTGCTCGGACGGGCCGGATCCTGGATGATTCAATGAGCAGTTCATGCAGGCGCATCTCGTTGGCATATGCAAAACAGGGACCACGACGCTGGTCAGCAGACTTGCTGCCGCCTCACTTTTTCCTTTTCGGATCACAGATTCACAGCAACACATCAACGGGGCGGATGGCGGATGCAGAATCAAAAGCTGGTGGATGGATTGGTGTTGCATTATTAGCTAGGGATACTGGAATGTTTCAGTTGAGCCAACTCGAGTCTGCCTCTGCCTCTGCCGTTCTCGTTACTCCCGTGAAAAAGCGTGCCCTCCCGACTCCGTTGGAAGAGACACCCACTTGCTCGCAAAAAGCCTTCATTCATCCTGATTCGCGACTCCGACCGACCGACGCCCTCAGAACCCAAACTCTATGTGCAATCGGCTCTGCGCGTCGGCTTTCGTGAAAGGTAAGGCCCTCAAACATCAAATCGGAAAATCTGTAGTGAACATTGACAATTCTTTGCCGTGACTTCATCTCCACAATTAAGTGTACACAATTGTATATGTGCTCGCGGTCTCAAAGCAGTATGCCCATGGTCGAAACTCTACCGCAGCGGAACTTTGACATCCTGAACGCCACGCTTGATAACTTCATCCAAGGACCATCGCGGCGTGGCTACCACAGCCTTGGCCACTTTGTCGTGCTTCTCCAGTCGCTTGCGGCTTTGCTCAAACTCCCAGGTGACACCTTCCGGTAGAGGAGGAGCACCGCCAGCGATGCCACTCGCAAATTTGAGCTGGAGGACGTTGCCAATCTCATCGCACGCGGCCAAGAGTCGGTCCAAATCGTCCTTGTTGTGCGCGGCCGAAATGCAGAAGCGGGCTCGAGACGAGATCAAGGGGGTGGCAGGATAGCCGACCACGACGACGGAGATCTTACGCTTGAGCATCTCGTGGGAGAAAGCCGGCATCTTGGCCGGGTTGTAAAGCATCAATGGAATAATGGGTGAGTCGTCATGGCCGTAAATGATGAATCCTAGGCGCTTAAGTCCCAGGCGCAGATACCGCGAATTGAAGGCAATCCTTTGCAGGCGCTCCTCGCCTTGGCCGGGGTTGATCTCCCCATTGATAAGCTTCAACGCGGCGATGATCTGTGCAAGGACCGCCGGCGAGGGAGATTCGCCGTAGATGGTGCCCGCATTGGAAACTCGCAGTTTGTCGATGATCGCTTTGTCACCGGCGACATAGCCACCGTTGGCGCCAAAGGACTTGGTGAGGGTGCCCATGAGGATGTCGACCTCGGCCGGATCGATGCCAAAGTAGTCACACACGCCCCTCCCACGTGGGCCGAGCGCGCCGATGGAGTGGGCTTCATCCACAAACAGGTTGAACTTGTACCTTCTCTTCATTCTGATCAGGCCTGGCAGATTGCACATGGTCCCTTCCATCGAATACAGGCCTTCAACCACAACAAGGATCTTCTTCCACGGTCGGTGGGTGCGAGGCTGGCCCTGCGAGATTGCCTCGCGCAGTTTGTTCTCCAGGTCCTGCATGTCGTTGTGTCGGAACGAGCTGATCATGGCGCCCGACAATCGGGATCCAAATCGGATCGATGCGTGATTGAGCTCGTCGGAAATGATCAAGTCGCCTTTGCCGACCAGAGCCGGGAAGATAGAGGCATTGGTGCCAAAGCCCATGGAGAAAACCATAGCAGATTCCTTGCCCACGAAATCGGCGATGAGCGTTTCGCAGTCCACCGCCAACTCGGACGTCCCCACTTCACTGCGGGAGCTCGAGGTGGACAGGCCGTATTTCTTGATGGCTTCTTCGACGTAGTCGGCGCAGTGCCCTTCTGATTGGGCAAATCCGAGGTAGTTGTAGGAGCTCATGTTCAGGGTTTCAGTCGTGGTGCCAGTCATGGAGAAATGGTAATTCCCATCGTCCGAGGTCCGGTCCAGCAAATTGATGTACCGGCCGGGCACACCGGTGGTTGGCCGGTTGAAGCAATCGTTGATGCGCATCTTCAATCGGCGGACGTAGAAGTTATCGAAATCACTGTTGAGGGCCGCATAGCCATTACGAGCCTTGAGGTGTCGGTAGTTGTCTTCCTTCAGCTTCATGCCGAAGAAGTCTCGGACGTGTCCAAATATAATCAGAATGAGATAAGAAATGTAGGTAGTCAAAAGATAGTAGTATGGCGGCTCGTCCATGATCGGCTCGGGAAACTCGCCTCCCTGATGTCTGCTGGTGTAGCGATGAGTCTGGGAGTTCAGGGGGCCGAATTGGGCATGTTGTCGTGCCAGCTTTCGAGCCTCTGCTGGCGAGGGCGGCTGGAAGAGAGTGGTGGGTGGCTCGTCCATGTTGGATGAGTCGGCACGCGCCGTTGATAGGGAAATACTTGGTAAGGACAGTGAAGGTGTGCTGATTGGAGGCGACACCGAGGCCAGAAAGGCCTGCTCTTGAGCTTTGCTAGCTGCCAGCAGCGCGGCGGCGGCCGTCTGAGCTTCCTTTGTCTTGGGAGAGGAGGTTGAGAAAAACTGTGCGATCTTGCTCGCTTTCTGCGAGGTCTTGTTGACGAGGCTGCCGCCCTTCTCTGTCGGCGAAAAGGACGGCCAGGGAGTCGGAGGTGAGCTGCTTAAAAGGGTGTTGGACACTCGACGAGGCATGGCCAGACGATCGATCAGCGAGTCGCAGAGGTATTCAGAAGGCCCCTCGCAATGGATGTCGCCGACGCTGAAGCAGGCGTCGCGCTATCCGTTGTTGTTCAATCTTCTTCCTCTTTCTCAATGGCGTCGTCGAGGTGGCGCGCGGTCAGGGTGGCGGTGTAGGAGAAGCGAGGTGCAGAATCGAGGTGGCAGGGGGCTTGGCCGGTCGAGCTTCGGATAGAGGAGCGCTCGACGCAGGTGTAGAGAGATGAGGCCGTAGGTGAGGTCGACCTCAAGAGGCTCTTGAAGCTCGGCGAGATGAGTTATGCGAATGCGAATGCGAAAAGGATCATGCGAAGACTTGGTCACTTGGATGGTATGACCAGGAGAAAAAGCGCCCGGTCTGCCCGGATGACTGAGCGATTCCGCTATGATCCGCCGCACCGTGGTTGGACACGATTAACTCGTCCCTTGCAGGAACCGCCCGCGCTCAGCCGCGCCCGGCACTGCAACAGGTCGAGAACTCTGTGGAGAGAGTCTTTGAGTCTGGCGTCGAAGTCTCAAGTTGGGATTTTAGGAGGCGGCGTACGGCGAGATGGCGCGATGGCGAGGAGGAAAGATAGAGAAGGAAGAAGGAAGCCCGCAGGAAAAGGCGCGAGAGTCGAGACACGAAACAGACGCGAAGAGAGGTTTTGCTGACGGGGGAGTCCAGGTACTGAGTATGAGCAGGGGGCCCTCGTTACAGGTAAGATGTCGACACTTTCGGGGCCCCTAGGGGCGAGTAGCGGGGAGAAAAAGATTTGCCAGCGAAATTGGCTGCTGGACGGAGCCTGGAAGAGGGAAATGACGGGTTTTCAATGGAGGCCGCCTACAAGACTCGACGGGGCGCACCCTGGGGCTCGCCGGGCTGCTCAGGCGCTACGGAGCATTAATACTGGATGGAGTTATTCGACGTCGGGAAGCCCACCTGGCACCTGGCGTCTAGGCATTTCCAGGCTACAAGGGGGGCGCGATGGGAGCTCACGGGCCAGTAAATTGGGGCACTACCGTCAGCCGAAGGGCGCCAACGCCCAATTCCGCTAGTAGTTGAAGCCCAGCCGGTGAAAAGTTCTGATTGCCTTCCCATCATTCGCCAACTGCACAGTTCGATCATACGATGCCTACCAGGTACGTACCTAATTCACGCATCCCCTTTTCTTCGTGTCCCTCCGACTGCCGGTGTCGCTATGGAACTCAGAAAAGATGGTGTCACTGGTCCTGGGGCCTGGAGAAGAGCAATCTCGGAACACGGAGGGCAAGTACTACTGTATACCGAGTACGAGGATGGATGATGTGTATGATGAATTGGCCTGGCCATCTCCCGTAAGATAGCAAAACAGAGCGTCGCGAGTGGAACAATGTGGACCTGTTCAAACTGAAAACTTCCAAGAGGAGAATTCCTCGGAAAGACCGAGTAGGAAATATTGAATGATGGTCCGTCCTACGTAGTAGCACTTACTTTATGTATGACGATATCCGACAATTGTGCATCCTTGTCCAAAGTCAAAGTCTAACGTTCAATCCACATCCATCACTCATGATTTCATCGTTGTTGTCGTGTGCCAAGTGCTCCACGGCTGCCTTACGTAACACAGCACACGAGGCAGCAGAGAGGTATCTATCTAGCATATCAACTCCTTGGTATGATGATAATACTCGTGTTCGTATGTGAAGTAGTACTAGCTGGAGACCAAATAGATTCTTGAAGTGGACCAGTTTGACATTTGTTGGGAGTACATTTGATAGCCAACACCGGTAGAGGTCTTGGGCTTCCGAGGATGGCTCTCGAACTGTCAGACAAGTCTCCTCCAGTCCAATCTTATACGCTGTTCCACTGCTCATGGATGTAGCTTGCATCCCACACACGGCGCCGGCGGCTGCACACTCTGATACACGTCTGGCCGAGGCTTGCCCGCGACATTTAAGTAGCCCACCGCACCTTTATCCAGCCGGAACATTGAATGGTCCACCAAGGTCATGGTGCCAGGCACAATCATGTGCATGTCGACAATGGAAGCTCCGCCGGGCGGGACGCTCAAAGTCGACACGAACTGGGCTGGAGGGCTCAGCACGTCGCCGTCGCGATATGTATATCGAAAGTTGCCTCCGATGACGTGGAACGCGCTCGTCAAGTTTGGGCCGGCATTCCCAAAGAAGATGCGCACCTTGTCGTTCACATTCGCCTTCAGGGGTTTGTCTCTTGTCATGGCCGACTCACTCCCGTTGAACAGCACGTAGTTGGGGTCCTGGCGTAGAGCGTTGGGATACGAGAATTCCACCTCCGACGACCTCCTCCCATCGTCATCCAGTTCTGGCGGCTCGTGGTACCACTCGCTCTGCATCACATAATACTCTTTGTCCACAGGGGGGAGGTCGCCTTCGGCCGGTTGGACATACATCATTCCGAACATGCCGTTGGCAATGTGCACAGGCACGGGAGCCGCTGCACAGTGGTAAACGAAGAGCCCGGGGCACAGAAGTTTGAATCGTGCCGTCTTGGTCTGCTCGAGTTCTGTAGTCGTGACCGCCGCTCCACCACCGGGACCGAGAAAGGCGTGACAATCGATGTTGTGCGGCATCCCCGTCTCGTCCTTGTTGGTGAACGTCAACTCCACGATGTCGCCGACTCGGGCACGAATAAACGGCCCGGGGACTTGGTCATTGAATGTCCACTGCTCATATTTGTATGCACCCGCCAACTGGGCTTTTTTGACCGTGGTCGTCAAATCCACCTTCAGAATAACAGGATGATCTCGAGTGATGGATGGCGGAACGTCCGGGGCGCTGGTCAGAACGGCCTCCTCCACTGGCAAGTTCTCTAGGTCCAGCGATGCGTGCTCGAGCTCGGTGTAGACGTCCACTTCGTGGCTGTTAGCATCGTGCGCAACGCGTTTTGAAGGGGGTTACAGACTCGCATGCGGCACCAGTCTCTTGTCATAGTTGTGATGGGGGCTATGAGCATGTTTGGGAGCGTGTCTCCGGGCCTGTTCATGGGCATGGACTTGCTTGGGAGCTTCGGCGTGGACAATCGGCGCGTTGGACGCCAGCAGCCAGGTAATTGCAGAGGCAGTGATCAGAGTGCCTGAAATCAACGGCAACCGGTTCGACACATGGCTAGGTCTGGCTGATGTCGAATGCGGGCGGTAGATGTACCTGCATGGTCTCACAGTTGTGGCTTTCTGGCCGAATCTCCTCGTGGACAGGCGCAAGGAGTTCATTGTTGACGCTGACATTGAGGGAGGGTATCGAACAAAACTGCGATCCCCTGCATCGCGCTGGACGGTCGGTCCTTGGGACAGTATTCATTCTCTTGCCACGATGAGTGAGCACGGTCGACCGAGACATTGAGCCCCCGCCACCCACCAGCCCGAATGGTTATTGATTCCTTGAAACACTGCATTTGTCAAAGCTCACTGATCAATAGTAGAGGTCACCATCACTGTGGCATCCAGGGGGGACAATGTCGCAGTCGTGATTGGGTGTTAGCCAGAAGGACTCGTGCAAAGCCCCTTGTCATTCCACCAATGTCAGGTTGCTCTGGATGCGTGGATCACGCTTCAGCGAATGAACAATAAGGCGCTTTGCGCGGAGCGTCACTCCTTCTCCATACAATGATTGTTTCTTGGACCATCAAGCATTCCTACTCGAAAAAGTCCACGTCTCTACCTCGCGCCAAGTCCAGTCGGGGCGGAAACATATTAGCGAGGCAGCCTTTCCGGCCAATCGGTTGACGCTGGATGAAGTGCTTGCGGGCCTTGACCAAAGCATCACTGCCAAAACTTAGGAGTTCAGAACGCAGGACTGGGGCAAAAGGTGCAGAGACCACTCCGGCCAAGGTCTAATCCCACGACGAAGCGTGGGAGATCGATATGTTTGAGGGGTGATACTCGCCATATCGAAATCTCGGTCGCAAAGAAGCCCAGGACGAAAGCAGTATTGGGCTCCGTGAGAGCATGTGGAGTTGGAGCGCCAGGCTAGGACTCGAGTACGACACTGCTCGGGCATACATGTATGAATGGCACGAGATGGTTCCGCAACAGTCGAGGGAGAAGAGAGAGAGAGAACGTCGGATATGCATCTGGGGTTCGAATGCGGTGTCTTTGACAGGCAGGTTTGCCGGAGAGTGGTCACATGCTGGTCCATGTCACGTGCGTCACCTCGGCTGCGGAGGACGCCAAAAGCGGCGCCGCGATCGCAGGTGCAGGGCTTTCTTTCTCCCTGACTCAGGTTCGAGGTCGGCACTCGGGTTGGAGATTTCATGCACCTCGGATTCCCTTGCTGGGCGCTGCTGGCCGCGAGCAGCCTGCAGACTACAAGTACTCGAGGACGGAACCGCAGTCTCTCCATCTCTCCATCATGATCATCGTCACGATCACCATTCATCATCGCCTCTCCGAAGAACAGAGCTTTCATGTGCAGCCTCGGTGATTCAACCCTGCGATCCCTGAACGCAAATCGCCGAGGAAAGCCCACTCGGCGAGCGCTGCAGCGAGGCTCAAGCCTCAGTTATCGTGATGGCCGGGCAAGATTCCGTTCTCGGGGCTCTCGTAGAAACCCGGAGACGGGCCGTCCCAACAACTGCAAACGCCAACAACGCGGTGCTAGTATCCATCCCTACGAGTACTCCTCATATTCATTATTGATTCTTCTGCCTCCCCTCCGCTTTTCCCCCACAAACAATGCCCAAAAATGTCGCCCAACGGAGTCAACGGTGTTAACGGTGTCAATGGTGAGTCGGGTGATTCTGCTCAACTCTGGAAACATCCTCGTCCAGAAACGACCGAGTTCTACGCTTTCCAGCAGCATGTCGCAAAAAGACACGGCGTTCCTACCACTTCGTACGATGAGATCTGGCAATGGAGTGTCGACCACCCCGACACCTTCTGGGAAGAGGTCTGGCACTATACTGGGATCAAGGCGAACAAGCAGTATGAATCGGTAAGAGCAGATGCCCCAATGGACTTCCTGCGACACATTCTCACGTGCTTGTCCCCAGGTCCTAGACACAAACTCCCCCATCTTTCCAAAGCCGACCTTTTTCCCCGGATGCGAACTGAACTTTGCGGAAAACCTGCTCTTTCCTGTCTCGAATCCTCCCGAGGACGCTTTGGCGATCATCGCAGCCACCGAGAACACGCGGGAACAAGTAACATGGGCTCAGTTACGGGAGCGAGTCCGCGTGTGCGCCGCGGCAATGGAAGCACATGGCCTTCAAGAGGGAGACCGAGTGGCCGGCTATTTGGGAAACCACTCCAATGCTGTTGTCGCTATGCTTGCTGCCACTTCCTTGGGCGGGATCTGGTCTGGCGTGAGTCCTGACACTGGTGTCCACGCCGTCCTCGACAGACTGCGGCAAATCGAACCTGTCATTCTGTTTGTCGATAATGGGGTGACATACAACAGCAAGACGCACGAGACGCACGCCAAGGTGTCGGAAGTGGTGTCGCAGCTGCCGTCGGTGAGGAATCTGGTTGTTTTCGACACCATCTCCGGTCATCCCTTTGACCTGGCTACCGTCAAGAGAGAGCCCTCAACGACTGTGGAGACATTCGCGTCCTTCCTGTCCAAAGGTGACTCATCACGGCCTCTTCACTTCCGCTACCTGGGCCCAGACCATCCAGTTTATATCCTATATTCGTCCGGCACCACGGGCGTGCCAAAACCGATTGTGCATGCCTCGCTGGGCACGCTCCTCCAGCACAAAAAGGAACACCAAATTCAGGCCGGCATCAAGCCCCTCGAAAGAGTCTTCTACTTTTCAACGGTGACGTGGATGATGTGGCACTGGCTGGTTTCCGGTTTGGCCAGCGGAGCGACCATCGTCTTGTACGACGGCTCTCCTTTCCAACCGCACAAAGAGATGAGCATGCCCCTTCTCATTGACGAACTTTCTATCAACCATTTCGGCACCTCTGCCAAATATCTCTCGGTGCTGGAACAGGCCCAGACCTTCCCCCGAGAAGCCTCTCCTAAGAGCGCCACCCTGGAATCTCTCAAGTCGATCTTTTCGACCGGCTCCCCTCTCSCCCCTAGCMCCTTCCACTACGTGTACAAAAMCCTGTCCCCGCCATCACCTCATCCGGGAATTCTTTTGAGCTCCATCACAGGAGGAACAGACATCATCTCGCTCTTCGGTGCCCCTTGCACCATTCTCCCTGTCCACGCAGGAGAGATCCAATGCCGTGGCCTGGGCATGGCCATCCGAAGCTTCTCGCCCGACGGAAAGGACGTTTCGTCCCAAGGCGAGGCTGGCGAGCTCGTCTGTACCGTACCTTTTCCTTGCCAACCGTGTATGTTCTGGCCTCCTGGTCCCAGCGGCGAAAAACGATACAAATCGTCCTACTTTGAGGTCTTCACGGATACCAAGACGGGCTTCCCGATCTGGCACCACGGCGATTTCGTGCGGTTTAACCCACACACGGGTGGTCTTTGGATGCTTGGCCGCTCCGACGGTGTGTTGAATCCCATGGGCGTTCGCTTCGGTTCCAGCGAGATCTACAACATCCTACTCAAGCACTTCAGCTCCGAGGTCGAAGACGGGCTCTGCATCGGTCGAAAGCGCGAGCAAGACGCAGATGAGGTCGTGGTGTTGTTCCTCAAGATGGCGCAGGGCCACAAATTCTCCGACGAGTTGGTCCAGAAGATCCAAGCCGTGGTGAGGAAGGAACTGAGCGCGCGCCACGTGCCCAAGATTATCGACGAGTGCCCGGAAATCCCGGTCACGACCAACGGGAAGAAAGTCGAGGGTGCGGTGAAGCAGATTCTCAGCGGGATGAACATCAAGACGAGTGCAAGCGTGGCCAACAGTGGCTGTTTGGACTGGTACAGGGTGTGGGCCAAGACACATTGATTTGATTTCCCCGGCGCGATCCTGACGGCCTCGGCTCGGCAACAGACTACGGTTTTTCAGTCTGGATAGAGAAAATAAAAGGTGTTATCGAGATGGGTGGATTGGAAAGGATGAACGACATAAATGAGCTCACTTTTGGGTCTGGGCGGAGCGAACCTGCTTGAGGTAGGGACGTGGTATGCAGTATCTGTACTCCATATCCTGTACAACAAGTTGTTCCTTCTTGGTGATCATGTACCAACTTAGTCGACAGTATTGTGTGAACTTTTACATGGGAGAGCGCTCAGCTCTCGGCTGTCAATAGGCCGATGACTCCCGGAGTAATTCTCGCGATCTGTACAGTCGTACACCAGCGTGTCAGATGAGATGGCAAGCCATCTTGTACCATTCTAGGGGCGGAGCGAGGCGGGGATGTCTTGGCATTCACGTGACCAGCGTTCACCTTGGGCTGGACCGGTTCGCCGGTCGCCGTCTCTTCGGAAGCCTCACCACTCACCAGCCATCCTCGGCTCTGGATACGACACCAGACGGCCAGTTCGCTTTGGATTACAACGGCCAATGTACATTCCTACATCGTATCTTGCACTGTGACAACCCCGCCTGAACTTTGGACGTGACGAATGCCTCTCAATGCCCGCAACACGTCACACGACTCGAGGCCGGCCGAGGGTGACGGTCGAGCCGTGCAGATATTGCGACAAACAGTTTGCAAGGAGAGAACATCTGTCCCGGCACGAGCGCACGCGTGAGTCTCAGCAGGCAAATCATTTGCGTGGGCTGGGAAGATCACAAGTAAAATGACACCGAATAGATACCGATGAACGGCCGTTCTCCTGCCACTGCGGACAACGTTTCACTAGACAGTGAGTACCGGAGCCCCCATTGTCTCGGCGAAGTATCTATAACAACATGCAGAGACCTTCTCAAACGCCATGCCAGATTGTCGCATCCTTCCGGCTCGTCAGCATCGCCTCCAAACGCAGAACTTGGCCTGACACCGACTGTCGACTCGGATACTCGAGGTCCAGACTTTCCCTGGAATCTCGAGCTTTCCGCACAACACATGCTGCCGGCTGAAGTCTTTGACCTCGTCTTTTTTGGCAATGGAGGGCTGGACAATGTGCCAACTCCGAGAAACAGCAGCTTCCCGCATTTCAGCTCTCGCCTGCCTGGGGACGACGATGCCGCCGAAGATCAACCCGAAGATGTCGACCGTGTCGGCAAGCCTCTCCCGTGGGTTGTCACCAACTCACAATACGAGAGCTTTCACTACAGACTCCAGCCTCACGCCAAAGTCCTGCCGCCTGGAGCTTCATTGCCCTCGAGAAACATCTTCAGTCGAAATCTGGAAAGTTTCTTCCGATGCAGTCAAGGCCAATTGCCCTTCATCCACCCGACCAGCTTTTCAATCGAGCACAGAGACGTCGCGCTCACGATGGCCATGGCAACCGTCGGATCGCTTTTCAGGTTCGAACACGCACAAGCTTTTGAGCTGTATGGCATGGCCAAGGCGATTCTGAGAGACAGGACAAATTCAGAGAACCTCGATTTGTCGGCGGCGCTGCTCTCCGAGTCAAACTGCCCACGTCTGGATCGAGGTGATGGTGGTGGCGGCGACGAGCTTGATCGGATTCAGACCTATGTTCTGCTCACCAATTTTGCATCATGGACGGGCGCACAATTTCTCCCCGAAGCCGTGTCCATGGCCAACCAACTGTGCAAGCTCGTCAAGCAGAGTTCCATCTCGGAGTGCGACAAAACGTCACCTGAAGTCAACTGGTCAACCTGGATCGCGATCGAAGAGAGGAGGAGAACACTATTTGCTGCGTATGCGCTACTCAATCTGTGTAAGTTTGCTCACGGCGGGACCGCATCGATCTTGGTTCATGAAATCGGTCTTTGTGTGCCAGGTTCAGCCGCCAGCTGGAAGGCCACGGATGAAATCCAATGGCAAGAGGCGCATCGCCCGGTCGAATGCTCCTTTCAAGAGTTGCTCAGCTCGCTCTCTGACGGGACGTGGCCAGCCGGCGACAAGGGCGTATCGTCATTTGCCAACTATCTGCTCATACATGGGCTACTTCAGCAGATTTATCTCGAACGCCGCAAGTCTGTTGCCCCATTACCGGCGGGAAGGGTCTCATCCTTCGAGACAGCCCTCGGAGCGTGGCAATCATCCTGGGAGCGGACCTCGGAATCTAGTCTTGACCCCTTATCAACCAAGGGACCACTCGCGCTCAATGGGGCTGCATTGTTCCGAATGGCCTATATGCACCTGCTCCCGGACTTCAAGCCCCATCGAGACTTCTTTTCGGGCGGATCAAACTGGGAAGTGGCCAGAAGCCGGGGTCTCAAGAGGTCTCGGCCCCTGGGTCGGGCCGTTCTTCATGCTGCACATGCTCTCAGCATCCCGGTGCGGCTGGGGGTTGAGCTGATTGCTCGCACTTACGTCCCGTTTTGGAGTGTCGAACATTCGCTCAGCAGCTTCGAGTGTGCGACATTGCTCGATGGCTGGCTCAAAATGCTCCTGTCAATTGTGAGCAGGGGTGGGATCGAGGAGCTCACCGAGGGCGAGAAAGGGCTCTTGGGAATCCTCACCGACATCATCAGAGAGACGTCCTTTGCACGGGCGCTCGATAGCATCGAAGACGATACACTCCGCATTGAACGAATGGCCAACATTGTGGCGCAGCTATGGGCGCGCATCTTCTCCGGCGCGCATGTCTATGAACTTGACAACGTCATCGAAGCTAGGTTTCACCGGCTGGCGGAGATCAATCCAGACTGATACACACTTTACCAACGTGTTTCCCTGAGGCAAGATATTCAAAAGCCGACACGACACCTTCTCGCGTGAAAGGGAATATCTTGTCCACCGGGACCGCCAGATTCCGAGTTCCAATGAACTTTGCGGCCTCCTCGAGTTGCTGCTTCGACCCAGCCAGGATTCCCCGAAGGATGGCGCCCTTTGCCAGTGTCTGGAATGTCACGTTCGGCATCTTGTCATCGGCCAGTGAGCTCAAAAATCCTATCACAGAAACCACACCACCCCATGTGACGGAGTCGATGCTCTGCTCGATTGTCCCCACCCCGCCCACTTCGAGGACATGGTCGACTCCTTGTCCACCGGTAATTCGTTTCACCTCGGCCGCCCAGTTGGGGTGCGTTTTGTAATTGATGGTATAGTCGACGCCATATTTCTGTTTGATATCCTTGAGCTTCTCGTCACTTGACGAGGTGATGATCGTGGTTGCGCCGGCCGCTTTCGCGAAAATGAGACCGGTGAGAGATACGCCGCCGGTTCCTGTGAATAAGGTCAACCACGAAGGCTCGAGAAATTTAATACGAAATGCAATATGGGGGATTTCGAACCAAGGAGAAGCACGGTTTGGCCCGGTTTCAGCGGCACAGGGCCAAAGAGAGCATTCCAGACCGTGTAGGCGGTGGTGACGGTGGCCGCCCATTCGGAGAAGGTGTGAGAGGAATCCTGTGGCAGCTTGACGGTGGCATGCGCTGGGAGCACGATATACTCTCGAAGAACACCGTCGATGGAGCACCCGAGACTGTTGTCTTCGTCCTTGACGGGACCGTACAACACGATCAAGCTGACCGGGGCAATGACGCGGTCGCCCTTGGAGAATTCGCGCACCCCCTCGCCGACTTGGACAACCTCACCAGCCATATCTGAACAAGGGACGACATTATCTTTGATCGGGAGCGGGAAGATGTCCTTTGCGATGGCGACGTCCTTGAAATTCAGCGCGACGCTGCGGACTTTGACGAGCACTTCGTATTTCCCTGCGGTGGGGAGGGGCTCCTGAGTTGGCTGGAGGCCGTCGAAGTTGCCGCGCGAGGTCAGTCGGTATACTGTCTGCTGCGACATGTTTCGCCAAAAAGGTATTACGCCCAGTCTTTGATATTCACAACAGTCCCGGGAAGTGCTGTTTTGAATGCGATTTCAAGCATACATCGGGGTCTGTGATACAGATAAACCAGCTATGGTGCTCCCGCTACCTCTCTCACTCGGGGGGGCTATTTCTAAGCCCATCCGAATCCGGCCGGAAGTTATGTTTTGTTTTCGGTGCTTCTGTATCGCTGGCGACGACGGACAGGACCCCACGGGTACGTTACAGGGTCGACAAGTCCCGCGGGTGCCTCGCTCTCGCTATCCCTGCAACAGCTCACAGGTTGGGGTAAGAAATCGAAACTGCAATTTCTACCCCAAACGGTGTTGTCCTCTTTCGGGGTCTGGTCCCCAGGAATTCCGGACCACGACTTCCTTTCACGTGTCCGTCCATTGGCCCAACTCCTACCCATAGCCAACCCTGGAGCCCCTTACGCTTCAATTGCCTACCATCTATGTTCAGTCTCCAGTGGACTGACTGGAACTTGGGGGGGAAAGAGAGCGAGGCGGGGCGAGCGCTCATGGAGAAAGGAATACGGCTGGGCCACAAGCAAACAAGCAACTGTGATATCTGGACCGACATCTGAATTCATGAATATGTACACCAGTCTCTTGTATACCACTCTCCTGCCTCCCTCCTTCTCTCTCGTCCCATGCTCACTCGAATCATTCCGCAGCATCCACCAATTTCTTCCCAAAGACAGCAACCTCCAGCTGCACCGGATCAAGATACTCGATAATTTCATCGACCCCTTCCCCCTTTACACGCAAGAAATACCCGTAATAAGGCTGCTCATACCTCTTCCCGCCAGCACCAGCACCCAACCCAACAGCCCGAATGAACGCCTTGTCTCCATCCACCAGCACCTCTGAGACTTTGATAGCAGGTCGCTCCGTGAAGCCGGCGAGTTTGGGAGCTAGACGAGTGAAGATGTCGTCTAGGCCGGTGTAGGTGCCTGAGACTTCTGTTTGCCCGGTCATGATGAAGCGGCCTTCCGGGTTGAGGAGGCGGTAGGCTTTTTCGAAGTCGGCGGCTTCGACGTGGGTGACGAATTGGTGGGCGAGGGCGCGTGTTTTCTCTGTCGATGATGGTGCTGCTCCCGACATGGTGGCTGTGGAGTGAGTTGCCTCAAAAGAGTAGTTCGTGAATTGGACTGGTC
Organism: Exophiala alcalophila; assembly: GCA_001599775.1. Lineage (NCBI taxonomy): Eukaryota > Fungi > Ascomycota > Eurotiomycetes > Chaetothyriales > Herpotrichiellaceae > Exophiala > Exophiala alcalophila. The sequence goes on from BCHY01000003.1 coordinate 1,350,824, forward strand.
GGCCTTGATTCGTTGTGAATTTGGAACAGGACGGATTGATCACGACAACAGGAACTGTCTACAGTATCCTACGACAAGGACCTGTGCGAGAAGATTTGCCACGAACTTTTTGTAAATTCTTTGTTCACTTCTCGTGACTTACTTACCTTACCCACTTCCAAACGCGATCTACGAACCGCGTTCGCCCTCCATACCTATGTGTGGAAAGCGGGGATCGATATCCGGGGAAGAAGCCACAAGGCTGAAGCGGCCGGTCCACGGCAAACCCGGCTATTTTGGTCAATGAACCAACCACTTACACTCCTGACCGCGGCTTGACATCGCCCAGGCGGAACCGTTATCGACTGACATTCCAGCCGGATTTACCACCTCCATGGTTCGTCCCTTGGTAAGGGAAAGGTGCAACTTGGACATGTCCACGGTCCCAGTGGTGGTAATCACGTGACGTGACCGGCGGCCTCCTCTGGTCACGTGGTCGTATTGACTCTCTCGCCCCTTTTTTGGTAGGCATCTCTCGAATCTGTCCACGAGGAAAGCAGTCTTCGGTTCGGGTTATGCGGGCCGAGGAATCACTTCACAGTCACTGGGGATAAAAATAGTGCCGACTATATGCCGGCCAATGGAAAGGGCCCGAGATGACAACGGGTGGATGATTCCTCTGATTTTGCGTGTCGAGGAATAAGATATGGCGCTGGCATTCGCTGCGTGAGTTGGCTGGTGCCAGAAGAACCATCGGGCCTGCTCACTCTACCAGAGAGTGGTGACAACAGCGCAGTCATGGATACAGACGTCGGATTCATCGGTGCGTAGTCTGGCCCCCGGATTGCAGAGTAGCAAGATGGAATACGTTTCTAACCATTCTACATTTTTGAGAGGAGAATAGGCATCGGCAACATGGGGTATCAGATGGCAGCCAACGTGCGCAAGAAGATGCCACCTTCCGCGACACTTCACATATTCGACGTGAACGACGAAGCCTGCCGACGTTTCGAGACCCAATATGCCAGCATCTACGGGCCCATCAAGATCGCAAAGTCCGCCAAAGACCTGGCAAGCCAATCCTCAACGGTCATATCGATGGTGCCGATGGATCAGCATGCACGAGCGGTGTATCTTGATCCAGAGAATGGAGTCATTGCCGCTTCTGCGGACCCGGATCGTTTGATGTTGGAATGTAGCACTATCAACATCACCACTACGCAGGATATCGGTAGGAAGGTCATGGACGCTGGGATGGGACAGTACGTCGACACCCCTGTCTCCGGGGGCGTGCGTGGCGCCGAAGCAGGCACGCTCTCCTTCTTCGTAGGCCACACGGGCCAAGGTCCAGCAGCAGACAGCGACGGCAACGGCGACGCAACAGATCCCCTGGCGCGACGGATCCACGGGACAGTCGCGTGGATGGGCGCCGCCGCGCGGATCAACTTCTGCGGCACCCTAGGCGACGGCCTGGTGTGCAAGATGGTAAACAACTACATCGGCCTCACCAACATCGCCGTCGCGGCGGAGGGCCTTGCTCTCGGGCTGCGCCACGGTGTCGACAAGGATGTTCTCTACAGGTGCATCCGGGGTTCGAGCGGTGACTCGTGGGCGTTGAACTTTTCCAACCCAGTTCCTGGGATCGTTCCAGAGAGCGCTTCGAGTAATGGGTTCAAGGCTGGGTTCACGTCGCGACTGTGTGCTAAGGATATGAAGATTGCTATTAAAGCATCACAGCATGTCGGGCTGGATCCGAAGATGGGCCTGGTTTCTGTGGGATACTATGAGAAGGCCGATGAGGATCCAAAGACAACGGTAAGTCCTTCGATTTCTCTCCTATGTAATCTGAGAGATAACAATGCTGACGATATCTCGCTTCGACTTTAGGGACTTGATGGATCTTCTATATGGCTACATATCAATGACGAAGTAGCAGGCTTCACTAAGTAAAAATGCAAGGATACATTTCACATCATCACCTTCTTCGTCATGAGGGTCTTTCTTTGTATACACATACTGTGGTCTACTAAGGAGGCTTTTAGTCATCCTATTTTACTATGAAGAGCCCTATCTAGCTCGTTGACTGTGCTTCTCCTCCATTCTTCGTCTTATCACTATACTCCTCCTCCGTCACAGGATCATACCACTCCAACGCCCCAAACGAAGTCGCCTCATGAACCATAAAACTCCCATCATCCGCCCCGTGCCAATGAATACACCCGGGAGGCGACCACACCGTGTCCCCAGCGTTGATCCGTCTCGGCTCTCCACCTTGATCACAAACCCATCCAGACCCGGCAACCACCCTCAGCAGTTGGCCGCCCTCGTGTTTGTGCCAGTTTGTGCGGGCGCAGGGGTCAAAGTGGACTTGGGCGATGACGATGTCGTCGCGCATCAGGGAGGGGAGGAGCCAGACTTGTCCGCCCTCGAAAACGCCCATTTGTTTGGGTCCGTCAATGCATTTGGAGGTGGTTGTTGTTGGGTTTGAACCGGCGAAAACTGTCGTCGGTGGTGTTTCCTTGGTGTCTCTTTGTTTTTGCGTGATGGCCATGATGGTGGACCTGGTGGGTTCTGTCGTGGTATGCTGGGTGTATGTGTTGGCGGATCAGGTTTTGGGTGAGAAATGTATGTCAGGGCTGTAGGAAAGTCTATTAAATCTCTATCCACGGTCTGTACTTATGAGATTACATGAAAGGCGTGTCCTGAAATAATCGGACCACCCATGAACCACGCAGTACTCAGTTGTGAATGTGGCTCTCGTGATGTTTGCCGACCCGAAAAGTCCCACGTTATCCCGCCGCCTCGGAAAATCACCGAGACTGCAGACCGGTGTGGTGAAGTGTACGTACTCCAAGCATCCGCGGGCCGCAAATACCGGGCCGGTTGTCTCTTTTGGCCTTCGTGATAGGTCAGCCTTGCTCCCCCAAACTGGTCTCCACATCTTACAGTACTGTGGCGATGTCGAGGAGGAGTATCGATGGTCTGTCTGGGCCGAACTTGATCAGCTCACCAGAACTGGAGGACAATGTGAGAGATAGTACAAAACCCAACCTCGCCCCGGCCACCTGCCGTTCTGGTTGGAAGATCATCTATACCATCCCTTGGGTAACAAGTCATCCGTGCCACCCCCCCGTTCTCTTCATAACAGACAAAAAGACAATGGGCGACGCAGGGACGATTCCCAATGACAGTAATGGCAAGTCTGGAGGTGTCGATGTCGACGCCAATGTCAACATCGACAACCCTCTCAGTGGTCACGCAGCATACACGCCACGGAGGAAACTCAAGATCGTGACAGTGGGCGCCGGATTTTCCGCCCTCATCTTCGCCCACAAGTTACAGCACGAACGGCCAGAATTCCAGGGCCTCGTGTCGCACAAGATCTTCGAGTTGAGAGACGACATCGGAGGCACATGGCTGGTCAACACGTATCCCGGGGTGCAGTGTGATGTGCCGGCGCATGTTTATGTATGTGTGACTCTTTCCCTCCCCGAGACAGCACCTATCTATCCACCTGTCCAATATGTCCATTGTTAACATTGGAGTGAAAAACCTAGGCCTTCCCCTTCGACCCGAATCCAGATTGGAGCCACTTCTACGCCACGGGGCAGGACATCCATGCATACATCAAAGAGACGACACGTAAATGGAACCTCGACCGCGACATCCACCTCAACCACAAAGTGACAGAGGCTATATGGCAAGAAGATCTTGGTCAATGGAAGATCACGGTAGAAAATTTAAAAGAAGGGCGCAGCTTTGTCGAGTATGCCGATTTTCTGGTCTCCGGGCAAGGTGTGCTGAAGTAAGTGGGAAGTGCATTTACATTCTCTAACGCACAACTAACTATATCATAGTAAATGGCGATGGCCCGACATCCAAGGTCTAGACACATTCGCAGGCCACAAATGCCATTCGGCAGCATGGGACTCATCCTACGACTACAGCCACAAGACCATCGCTGTGATCGGCAACGGCTCCTCAGGAGTGCAAATCATCCCCAAACTGGCGAACCTACCGGGTACAAAGGTCGTCAGTTTCCAGAGAAGTCCCAATTATGTGTATTCACGGGGTGCTCCTGCGAAGTTCCTGGGTCGCGAGAATGACAACTCGCTGAATCCGGCATATACGGAGGAGGACAAGAGGCGGTTTCGCGAGGACAAGGACTTTCACAGGGAATATCGAAGGAAAATTATTCATACTATCAACTCGATGTTTACGATGGTGAGTTTTGAATTAACCTCCCCTGAATCCAGGGTCTCGATCTCGACCGAGAAAGGCTAATACGGGTAAACAACTCTAGTTCGTCAAAGGATCACCAGCAAACATCAAAGAGTCGGAAATCGGCCGCCTCCAAATGGCCGAGAAACTAAACCACAACCCGGAGCTATGCGCCAAAATGATACCCGAATGGGGACTCGGTTGTCGTCGCATCACGCCCGCAGAGGGCTATCTCGAATGCTTCTCGAAGCCGAACGTCCAAGTTGTCTTCGACACCGTGACAGCCGCGACGGAGACCTCAGTCGTGACGGCGAGCGGCGACTCCTTCCCCGTCGACGTGGTCGTCTGCGCCACGGGGTTCGACGTCTCGTGGACACCAGCGTGGAAGATGATCGGACGCAACGGCGTCGACCTGAACCAAGAATGGAGCGTCGACCCCAGGTCCTACCTCTCAGTCGGTGCGGCCGACATGCCCAACTATTTCATCTTTCTGGGCCCCAACGCCGTCGTCACGCACGGCTCACTGATCGAATCCATCAATTGGACGGCGGACTATATCCTGAAATGGCTGTATAAAGTCGCCACAGAGGACATTAAGTCTGTCACGCCCAAAACGGCCGCGATTAACGAGTTGATCGAGAAGGGGAACGCCATCCACGATACCCTGGTGTGGACGGACGGTTGCTCCAGTTGGTTCAAGCGAAATACGCTCAGTGGACGGGTCACGGCCGGGTTTGGCGGTAGTGCGTTGCTGTTTCGTCAACTGATCCACGATGTTCGGGCAGAGGACTTTGAGATCGTGTATCGAGACCCTGGGAATAGGTGGTCTTTCTTGGGCAATGGGTTCACCGCATATGAGCTTGATCCGGGGAACGACTTGTCGTGGTACTTGAAGAATTGAACCCAGGCATTTCAGCTAGGACTTCACTTAGCTTGAGGTGTAGACTTTTTCTCGAGCCTCTGAAATGCATATCTTGAAAGTTCATCTCCAGCTCATGGCATCCATGTTTTCAGGGCCAGAATTTGAAAAGTCAAGCCAGGCAAGATCAGATCCCAGGAAATTCATCAGATTATCGGGGAGAAGCTGATCCGCCTCCAGCGAAGGCCCTAGCATATCCGTACTGCCAAGTGGTAGGTTTGACATGGACAGGCCCTGTAGACTGGATATCGACGACGGTGCGAATAGACCGGTATCATTGATGAACTCGCTAGCCGTGCTCCGCTGTACCCCCAAAGATTGGAATGTCTGCGATCGTTCGAGGAAATCAACATCGCGACTCTCGCCCGAGGAGGACCAAGGCGCATGTCCCTCATGAGTGGTGGTGGTGCTGGAGTTCGCCGGCCTTGGGATCGTCGTTAACGTGGAAATCTGATCGCGCTGTCGGTGCTTGAGCCGAACCAGAATATAGTGAATGACCTCCAGAGCCCACTGTCCCCCAACCTGTTGCTCTGAAAAGGCATGGAAGATGGCCTTGCAGTGTTCCAGTCTCTGACACGCGTCGGACCGGATGGCCTGTTCGGCAGACATCATGTCAAAGATGTGGCTGATACTGGCGAGGATCAGGCAAGTGATACATGTTGCCGCGAGCGATTCCACCAGGTCTTCTCGGTAAAAATCCATGGCGATACGCGTGATCTCGCAAGCGGCGTACCTAACCATGCCCCTCGAAGGATCTGGGGCGGGTTTCTCCATTGGATCAGGCGTATAGGACATCGTGTTGGATGAGAGCATTTGGGGTCGATGTAGGATCATGATCGTTGCGTAGTACATCATTGACAAGAGGCCTCGATGGACCAACTCAGCTTTCGAAGGCCCGTTCGGGTCATATGACAAGTCGGCAGCGTGCCAAAGATCATCGGGGACAGACTGCCGCCACTCTTCCAAGTGTTTCTGAAAGAGCTTGAGCTGGTTTTTCATCGAAAGGTTGTTGTTATTGCTGCTGATGCTATCCCTGCCTTCCAGTTGTTGACTTGAGTACAGCACCGAGGTTTCTCCCAGACCGGATTCGGGATATGCGATTTTGCAGATTCTCCCAAAGATGCTGACCAGCCTGACATAGAGAACACAAATCTGCGCAAGGGTGCGTTGCTGGTGGAGAGACTGAGGAAGGGCTCCGGGAAGCATATCAGGCATCTGATGAAACTCGAAATCCTCAATCGCCAGCATGGGGACGTTATGGTCGGTGTCTGCTATCCGGGGACACCGGCTGATAGCAAACGAAGAGATGACATCGCGAGTGGCGAGACTCCACCACAGTCTCCTGCGAAGTCGACTCATGGCTGAGTTCATGTTGGCCGCTGAGGAAGCCCGGTGTAGACCGATGACGCGGGAGAGTGACAAGGCGAGCCCGATCCAATGCCAGCCATCCTTGTTCTCATTGGGGCCTTCGAACCAGAAAGTCCATAGGACAAAGACTTGAATCAAGCATATCCTGTCATTTTCATAGTCGGCATCATACAACAAGCGCATCTTTTGGTGGATGGATTTTCGAAATGCTTTGCGAGACAGGAAACCCAGTTTGCGCACCAGCCTAACCTCTATCCAGGTGCCGCCAACGAACATCAACGCGTACAAGAGTAACAGGCTCATTTTTTCATTCCCCGGGCTCGTCCCTTTGAGCTGGGCGACGACTTTTTCAGGCTCCACGATCGGATAGATGGGCTGCACATGCTGGAAATAGCACCTCAAACAAGCGTCGCGCAGGTCCGGGTCTGGAGCTGTCAACACTCCCTTTTTGTGAAGATATTGAATGTAGTCAGGGTCAATGCTTGAGGGGACAGGCTTGATGTAATCGGGTAGGCTTCCTGCCGATAGACTCGGCTGTGACAGACTGGAGCCGGGACCCGTATTTAGAGAGAGGCCAAATGATCCTTGAGATGGAGGAAGGCTGCTTTCTCGTTCGTTTGATGTCCAAATTCGCGGATCTTCCACCTCGTCAAGAAGAAATTCTAGCCGTGACTGTCGAATGAACTCACCTGGGATCGATTGACTGTCTGCTTGTTCACTGGGAGACGACCCTGCAGGAAATGCCTGTGGCTGGGCCTCGGTGGTCTCTTCGCTATGTGAGGGAGAGGGCATGATTTCGGTGGAATGTGGTTGATCTGGGATGGAACTGGCATTTTGCACCGACATCCTCGGAGCCAGAGGCAGAACGTTGGATCCATCACCGGCCCTTGAGGGATACGATTCAGTACAACGTCCGCGAGGCGACATATAGGAGATACCTTTTCAGGCGACGAGGAGCCAGAACGCAAGGAACCTCGTCGAATGTACAGTTGGAGCAGGCGCGGCCGCCACGAGAATCACAGCGGACTTTCTTTGCGCGACAAAGGTCGCAGGCTGCGCGCGCCCTTCTGGCTCGGGGCCCAACCCCAGTGGGGGGCGGGAGAGGGTTGGAAGTCGTCGAAACGGCTGTTTCCATCATTTGAGGATCGTGAATCAAATTGAGCTGAGGTTGCAAGAACAACGTCTTTGCTGTACTCGTCCATGGTAATTGAGACGGCCACGGGAAAGGGTACTACTGCCCGCAGCGCCGAGAATCGAAAGATTTTCTACCCCAAAAGCCCGTGCCCCAGTTTTGGCTATAGAGCCATGTCGAGTGGATCAGTGGAGGTCATGGCTTGAATAAGAGATTTGTACCGCGCAGGGGATCGAGTAACTGGATGTATGAGAGAGTGAGAGAGAGTTTGTCATAGAATTTGTCTGACCAGCGAATAACCGACAAAGAAGGTTAGAATAGAGCCGGTGTGCGGAGAAGCCAAGGACAAAAGCACCCAATAAGAGCAGCACTATGGGGCATGTGCAGCGACATGATTGCACAGTACCCCGGGTCACGTGCCAAGATCACATTGTCTCCATACTCCACACTCCACACTCCAACCCGTGGAGAACTTGGAATAATCACCCCAAGCACGACAATGGTCATCGCCCAATCGCGAGAAGCCTCCTGTGATACCCTGGCTTCAAAGTTCAGGCCTGCCAAGTACTCGTACAGAGAGTACTTTCCAAGCTCGGTCCGCGGAACTTGGAATGATGTGAAACCCCAGCTCTCTCAGGGTCTGCATGCCATTCCTCATCGACCATACTCCGTTCTGCCGAGGAATGAAAGCATCAAGAAAATGACCCACGGCTTGTCAGCGTCACATACTACTGAGTACTAATAGGTTGACACACATTCAGTCCAAAGCAGCACCATCACCCAGCTGTCTTCAGTGCGCGAAAACAGCCATGGCTTCCAAGACACCAAACCCCGATTTTCTCCATGCTGCCAAACCAACCCCTTCACTGAACATCCCTCCTGGAGCGAGCGTCAAGATCCAGATCATCGACACCACCTCTCGAATCCAAGGCCCCGTGGGCGTCTTCATGACCCCTTCCATCGAAGGACACCAGTATCTCCATGCTCCAGCTTATAGCTTTCTGGTCGAGCAACCTTCCTCGCGCCGGAAAGTACTATTTGATTTGGGTCTCCGCAAGGATTGGCAGAATCTCCCACCGACGGTTCTTAAACAACTGACCCCACCGGACTGGGTGTGCAGTGTCGACAAGAACGTCGCCGAGATCCTACAGGAAAATGGAGTGGATGTGGCCGGGGGTGAGATCGAGGCCGTGATATGGAGTCACTGGCACTTTGACCACACAGGCGACGTGAGCACATTCCCCAAAAGCACGACCTTGATCGTTGGAGCAGGGGTGAGCGATGCTTTCATTCCAGGCTATCCCACGAACCCGGAATCGCCTGTATTAGAGAGCGACTTGGCGGGACGCGAATACAAAGAAATCGATTTTGAGAAGGAGCCCACCGTCGTCGACATTGGCAATTTCAAGGGCTACGACTTTTTCCAGGACGGATCCTTCTACCTTCTTAATTCCCCCGGTCACGCCATCGGCCACGTCTGCGGCCTCGCCCGGGTGACTTCAACACAGGAAGGAGACCCGGAAGACACGTTTGTCTTGTTTGGCGGCGACGCCGCGCACCACGGAGGCGCGATGCGACCAAACGCCTACCTCCCTCTTCCCACCGGCATCCGACCCTCTCCCCTAGCGGCGACAAGATACCCGACCGTCTGCCCAGGCCACATCTTCGAGGCCATCCATCCGAAAAAGAAGGGCAATGAGCCCTTCTACGAGCTCCGGGACGGACTTCCTCACGACAAATGCCAGGCGGATAAGTCGCTGGACATCCTGCGCGAGTTCGACGCGGTAGACAATGTCTTCGTCATCATCGCTCACGACGATACTTTGCTAGATCCCAAGGCCGGTATCGAGTGGTTCCCAAAGGGAGATATGAGGGACTGGAAGGCAAAGGATCTGTCTAATAAAGTCCGATGGGCCTTCCTGAAGGACTTTGGGACGGCCGTTGAGTCCCAGTCGAGCGTGGAGTGATTGTGGCATCAAGAGAGTACTCCTGTGAGCCGAAGGTCAAGTGATGATTGGGGAAAAATGCGGGTTTTATTCAACCCAGTTCCCAAAAAAAAGTCTTCTTGGGTGAAAGTTTGGCCAATCCAAAGACTATGGTGTCATAAGATGCAATCCGTTCCTCGCCAGACATACATGAGCCGTGATGGAGCGTTCCTTCGCTCTCGCCCATCCGCCCGCGGACCTGAAGTCTCTCCAACTGCCCTGCTGGCGCTCACGAAGCCGGCTCACTCACAGCGAAGGACTTAAACTCCCTCACCGCCGCCAACCGATGGGGTAGGATCTTCGCCACGTAGTCCGGATGCTCAAGTACAGACCGAAACGACGCAAAGCTGTCGAACCTCACCATCAGGACCATATCCCACGATTCACCTTCGTGCTCGCCTGCGATGATGTTCGTGTGTGCCTGACCCTGGAAGACGAACTCGTACGCTGTGATGCCCAGCTCGAGAGCCTTTTTGGTGAATTCGTCTCGGTAGATAGTGTATGCTTCTGGGCCGGAGATCGACGTGGACGGGGCTGGGGCGCCTGGAAAATCCGAGGCGTATTGTGCGACGGGTCTGAAATTGAACATGTTCATCATCACATATGGTCGGTCGGTGGGGATAAGTTGAGAGGCGGCTTCGAGGTCGCCGATGTAGCCTTCGCGATTGTCGACAGCCATGGTCTGTCTATTCAGTCGTAGAGATGAAAAGGGACAAATGGAATGCTGATGCTGATGCTATTGAGAGAAGGGGAATGATAATCAGAACCTAGTGTACCCTGTGAGCGGCACTACTTGTGTTTATGCTTTCGAGGCTTTGTGGCGGACGTTCCGCGGAACTGGGCACCGTATGGAGTATCCGGGCCGGTATACGGTGAAGTTACCTAACCATCCCTCCCTCGGCATCTTTTACCCCGAAGGGAAGTCTACCACAACAGCCTCACCATTTCCTGGACCTTTTCGAAAAGCTCCTTGTCCTGTGGCTCAATCTCTTTGCCGGGAACCAAGCGCAGAGCTCTCGCCGCAATCACATCGACCTGGTCTTTCCCGACCTGATACTCCGTCAACGACGACCGAAGCCCCAGATCCTCAACCAGCTCCAAGATCCGATCTCCCACCGTATCACAATCCTGTATATCATCGCCAGACCGTTTCTCCCCGCTGATATACGGCAACACGGCCGCTATGTTCCGTGCGTTGTCCTCGCTCAGCCTCGCGACCACCTTGACTGCATGTCCCAACGACATACCCGAGGTAATCCCGTGGGGGATGCCGTACGGTGAACCCAATGCATATCCCACTGAATGAGAGAACATCGTCGTCGTCGGCCCCGGTGTCGGGCCGCCAACGTTCTGACCTAGAAAGCCCAGACTCGCATACGCCGCGAGGAACAGTCCCGTAATGACATCCTCGTCCTTCCCAGGGTTGGCCTTATACAGTCTGAGCAGGCGGACAAGTTCACTGATCGCATTCAGCGACACCAGTCGCGTGGGGATCCACGTCGCGTATGGATGATACTGGATCTCGACCGCGTGATCGAGCGCGCGGAGCCCCGTTGATAGGAGCAGTCGTGGGGGGGTGTATAGGCCAAATCGCGGGTCGTAGAGGATATACGACGGATAGAGCCTGGGGTGGTTGAGACCTGTCTTGACACCGTCGGTGTTCGTGTAGCCCGCGATGGTCGTGCATTCGGCGGCTGACAGTGTTGTTGGGATGGTGATATGCGTTAACCACGTCCCTGTTTTCTCGTGGACGCGGAAGATGATTGCTTTGGCGCTGTCGATTGGCGAACCCCCGCCGACGGAGATGATGGTGTCGATAGACTTAGTCTGAAGGACTTGTTCAGTCGCTTGGTCCAGCTGTGCGACGGGCGCGTGTTCTTTGATGTTGCTGAAGACGCTGGCGAGATTGTTGGGGCCGAGCAGTTCCTCGAGGCCTTTGATCAACGGCGTCTTCTTGGCCAGTGACTCTCCCGTGATGATGAAGGCTTTGGAATTCTCGCGTGGTAAGAGCGAGCGAAGATGCTTCTTGACCACGTCGGGCCCATAGTAGAGGCCCTTCAGATCATTGGGTCTGTATAGCCCGGAGAGTGGATCTGACGAGGCTTGCATTGTTTCCGCGTTTCACTGAGCTGAGTTGAAATCGACTTTAATTTGGCCTTGCTCGGGGACCTCAAGCTGTGAATCTTCCCAGCAGGTCCAAAGGGCAGGTTTGATCTTGTTTTCGAATGTCGGCGGCACCTCAGGTCATCCGCGTCCGGGGGGAGAGAGTATTACAGCTAAGTTCCCGGAGAAGCAACGAACTTGTGGCTCTCGTCCGGAAATGTGGAGACCCCAGACTTGAATTTCCCCGGCATCTTCGGTTCTCGGTAAAGCATATTCCAACCTTGCGGGGACACAGTGTACTCGCACTAACGTGCGAGATGATACATACGAGATCTATTTTTTATTCTTCCACCGCGGCCCGCGGCGGCTGCGCGCAAAAGGGAGAGAGCCAACTTGATCTGCTGTTGGGCAATGGTGCCAGCTCTACTAGCAACATGCGAGTGGTACCGAGTATCCCGAGACGCATTGACCAGAGGAACGGATCATTCTGACGCAGTGGGTGTCTTCCGTGGAGTTTTTGGTACGCTTGGATCTCGTTCCAGAAAACCCTTCACTCGCTTAAAGCCATTTTCCTCCGCGCCTCGAATTTGTGAAGATCGAAGACCACAATACCCAACGACCACTAGGTAAGCAATTCCACCATCCCAGGCTATGTTGACACTGGGATATCCAAGTCCCACATCTCACATTTTCCCCAGAAACGATCTATAACCGAATCAGCACACGTAATCTGTTATTTCCAACAGAAATTTCTTCAATCATGGCAAATTCCACGAAGCCAACTTCAACAGAAAGGATGCGAGTTCTCGTGGACAAATTCGTCGAAGCCGTCTCCACAGCTCAATTCGAGGATGCATATCGCCTTCTCAACAAAGACGGACAATTCGTCTTGACCGGCCAGACCCCTGTCTCCGGCGTCTACAAGGGCTTAGACGATATATTCGCCCGTCTCGCCCCAGCTCTCTCCGGGTACATCGAGAGGCCCACGATCGTCTTTTCTGACATTATAGTCGACGGTGATAAGGCGTTCCTCAGGGCAAGTGGGGTCGGTCGAGCCACATACGGAGTCTACAAGCAGCCGTACTATGGGTATTATCTTCGGGCCGAGGGCGAAGGTCTTGCTGAGATTATCGAGTATTTCGATCCTTTTCAGATCGAGGCCTGCTTCTTCGGGAAGAAACTGGTTGATGCATGAGGTGGTCTCGCTGCTCATTGTCTATGTGACACTTTACTGTCGCGGCCCGAGGGAGTCGGTACTCGAAAGGGACGAAATGTAGCAAATACATAGCACCTCAGGGTCCCTTCCTTCCAATAATGTATTCATCCATCCCATCTTCAATGGCAAATACTCTTGCTTTCACAAAAGTGGGCATTTCTGGGAAGAGGAAAACCAAGCCACCCTAGCGACTTCTGTCTGTCCATTCTACTGATCTCGAGATCTTGGTCAGACCTTTCAAATTGTGAACCACGACAAGCCAAGCGTCTCTGACACCCTTGGAGCTAGTGATATTGCAAGGTCGAGAAAATTTCCTGCTACATATGTGTTTGATGCTCGTAGTACGTGGCTCTCCCCTCTGTCCTCCAGTGTCACACTATCACCTTCATACAACATATCTCGACTCAACCATAGTACACAATTCTCCTGCCCATCCGCGGCACTGTCTCCACCGTCCACCGTCACACCCTTTCAGAAGGTGTACTCACCTCCGTGGCCACGTCTTTCTCTGTATACGACGCGTTGTGCACAGAAAGAACCTCTTGCAACTGTCCAGACTGGTCAACATGTGTCACTTCGTCTCCAAACAAAGCCGCGATCTCTTCCAGTGGCATTTGCTTTGTATTTGGCCACCAGGCCAAGATAGCCATCGCCATGAGTGTCCCTGGGATGATGAAGCAGAGGTAAAATTTCCAACCGATGTGCTCAAATGCCGTGGGTGCGACCTGCAGCCAAACAATGTTGATGGCACAGAGGGATGCTATGCCGATGCCGATGCCTTTGGCCCGAAGGTGGGTAGGGAAGATTTCGCCCAGGTATGTGAATTGGGTACCCTGAAGAGTCGCTTCGAAGATGACAATGTAAACCTGTTTCGGTCTTGGTCAACAAATACTCCCTTTTTGGGCCGAGGCAGAGTCAGTACTCACGTAAAACATTGCCACTGCCGCCTGCAGTGCACTGGTGTTCGGGTTGGCGAGCGATTCCGGGCTTGTGGCGTAAGTAGCGACAAGTGCTGCCTCGATTGCCAGCATGGCGAGAGATCCAAGGATACCGGCAGCGAGGAGTTTCGGGCGCGGGACGAGGTCGACTATAAAAAGGGAAATGATGCCACCTGCCAGGCCGACACAGATCCAGCCGCCTTGATAGATGAGCTGCTTGTTGGTGTCGAACCCCAGAGTTGAGTAGATGAGAGGGCCGTATGCCACAATCACCAAGGGTCCTGTCATTTGAGTAGAGAATGTTGTAAGAGCCCCCAAAATGGTTCGCTTTCGGTAACTCGGCTTGGTAATCATGGATAAATAGGAGCTTTCCAGATGTTTGTCGTGCTCGATCTGGGCCCGGATCTGCGCGAGCTCGAGCGCGGCCTCCTCGGGGGTATCAAGTCGCTCGAGGGTCTTTTGGCCCTCGTCGATCCTGCCCTGCTGGATCAACCACCGTGGGCTCTCTGGCAACCAAGGAAGAAGACACAAAAGGAACAGTGCTGGCAGAACTCCGAAGGCAAGCGGAGCTCGCCACTTCTTGCTGTCGATGTCGTCGATCTGATACCGACTGAATCCGTAGCCAATCCACGCAGCCATAACACCACCGAGGAGGATAGACGCTCCGTTGACATTCACAAAAGATCCTCGGACATTGGGAGGGACAACCTCGCTGATCCACAGAGGTACTGCGCTGACAAGCATACAGCCAGCCGCCCCGGCAAAGAACCGGAAAGCAATGAACATGCCGATATTCACGCTCCCGGCGAGCAGTGCAGCTGATATTATGGACAGGATTGCTGGGAATGCCATGCCGACTCGACGACCCCAGCGATCGGCAAAGAAGGAGATGAAGAAGGTGCCCACAAACCCGCCCGCCTGGAAGAGGGAGCCCGTCAAGCCGATGAGGTCGTTGGCGTCGCTGCGGTGGTCCAGGCCCATGTAATGATTGAATGAGGGTTCTGCGAGTGTGCTGGAGATGACGATGGCGCTGTAGCCGTACGACATTGAACCCAGTGCCGTGACTGCTGTGAAGACCATGTTCATCGCTTTGAAGCGACGTTTCGGAATGGGAGACATGGCGGGCGAGGGAGAACGAGTCTGGTTTGCTCAGTATTACAGTGTCACAGGCTGCATGGAAGCGTGGGTGCTGCTGGTCTGCTTAACTGTGGCCACAGCATCGAGACAGGTTTTATATGTGCTCGAGCATCTTGCGCCTTCACCCGCAATCCGCTCCCCTTGGATTCGTGGCGTGCCTGGCTCCTCCACGGGGTCAATGTCTCCACCCTACAGGGTCACAAACATTTTCTGGGGTATAAAATTCTATACCAGACCCGGCCAAGTACTTCCGGGATCTTCGGTAACTCCGGCTCAGAGGCTCAACCCAAGAGTGTCGAGGAAGCTTGATCAATCCGCGGAAAAGGATTTGATTGTTGTCCATTATTGGCTCTTGTATCCGAGCTCAGATGTGGATTCTCCGTCAGCCATGAGTTTGTTCTAGACTCAATCAAGTGGCAGACACAGAGGCTTCGAATCAGGACGCAAGTACAAGGACAAGTACCCCGTGTTATGGTAGCCTCGTCATTCACGTGGCAATGCACGTGACTGGGATGATTGCGGGCCCGCCCAGGCATGTAATGACACTACGAGGATGTCGTATGGCGCAGTAATATGTAGATTACGACGAGCCTGGCATGGAACGCCTCACGAAGCACCAAGACGTCCTATCCACTGGGCCTCGTTAAAACACATCATGGGCTTCAGTCAAGTAACAACAGGTTCCCCTGCGCCGCACCAGCCTGGTGAGGCGTTGGTAGCACCTCCAATGCTCTCACCCTCATGACGACTGCCGTAAATGGATCCGCATCCGGCTGAACTTGACTGTCGTGCCCATGCGGAAGCTGGCCATCGACGTGGGACGAGAGTGACAAGCACCGACATCATCTGCCCCGTGAAACCATGGCCGCTGTGGATAGAGGAAATCCAAAGGAGCCGCCCTGATAGCAAGAACAGTTCCAGGCAGCAACAGGGATGGTTTGGGCTAAACCACTCTCGGTGTGGTCTTCAGCCTGATCCATGATCTTCAGCCTGATCCGTGATCATCCATTTGCTTCAATCCAACGATGTTTCTCTTCGATCATCCCACCACTAAGCTCATCGAAGGCATCAACAATGGATCATCTCATCGGCGAAGAGCACCACCATGGACTCCAAGTCCCGTATCTCTGCGAAGAGATGTACGATGAGGGCAATTTTGACGGATATCATGTGCGAGCAGGCTGGGACATCCCCGCTCTTTCGCGAGGCAACTTCCAACGCAAAAGCAGCGAGCAAGCCTCTGGATTCCTACAGGCTTGGATGTATTTTGGCTTGCTCTGGGATTTTTTCGGTTCCATCCCGGGCTTCCAGCTGCGCAACTTTGTCACGCAAGGTGACGACGGAATCGACATCGTTACTACAAAAGCGCTCCCTTACTACGTCGGTGTTTGGAACCAGCGTGCGCAGCAGAAGACTCCCGAGCAAAGAGGTCAGCTTTTCGATGAGACTAAGTATCGCCTCCGGAGCCTACACAATCTCGCAGTGGTTTTCTGTGAGGGTGTTCCCGCAGGAGATGGTCGAGTCCGATCAGTATGGCAGCTGCCCCCGGTGATTTCGCTCTCTATCCAGATTCTGGCCGATACCTTGCAGCATGCTGGCCACGAAATACTCAAGGGAAACTACAACATAGAATGGGGATACAGCCCAATGCTGAGGACACAAATGCAGCAGGCGGGATGGTGCCCCCGAGCCATCGCTACCTGCACAAAAGGCCAACAGATCCACAATCTTTACTACGCCAGCACCTTGGGAGGGCCCCCTGTACAGAAGGATCACGAATACTGCAACGAACAGATCTGTCGGTGGGAGCAGCTTGACGAGGCGTATTATGTGACGCAACACAGACCGAATTGTCCGGGTCCACGTTCAATGAAGGGACCAGACCAAGAGCTCCTCGTTCTCAAGTACCAACAAAATAAGACACCGTTAGTTCGCTTCCTACCGGACAGCAACACTGTCGAGCTCTCAAACTCGACAGACACAGTGCCCTATGTCGCCATCTCTCATGTCTGTAAGTTTCAATGTCTTCTGAGATCCAATTACGGTCGTGCTGATGTTAATCGGCTTTAGGGGCAGACGGTATGGGGAATCAGCACGCGAATGCTCTCCCGCTGTGCCAGCTACGCTTCATTCAACACCTCGTTGATCAGTTGCAAGGTCTCCACGGGAGCGGTGGGTTCTGGTGGTGCGACACACTGTGTGTGCCCGTGAGCCCTCTGTTGACCGACCTTCGAAAAGCGGCGATACGCAACATGAGGCAAACCTACGCAGATGCGACACAGGTCTTGGTCATTGACAGTGAGCTGATATGTATTTCTGCGGCCGCCCCAGTCGTTGAGATCTACATCCGATTGAAACTCTCGAGCTGGATGCGGAGGCTCTGGACACTGCAAGAAGCTGTGCTGGGGAGAGACGTCGTGATTCAATTTGCGGACGGTGTTCGATCTCTCAATCAAATGTTCGAGGGCATCAGACAAGACGGACAACACAATCAAAGGTCCTTGTATACGAGATACAGCTTCCTCGCAAACACCTTCTTCGGCCCACTTCTACGACTGCAATCCCAATCGGCGACCATCGTCCGATTCATTGACATGTGGAAGCAGCTGCAATGGCGTGGGACGAGCCACGAGGCTGACGAGGCCGTATGCCTTGCGACCATTCTTGGGCTGGATCCGAGTCCGATCCTGGCCATCTCGAGCCACTGTCCCTCCACTCGCATGGCAAAATTCTTCATCATGGCCAATGTGATTCCATCCGTGCTCTTGGTCCAACCACCGCCCAGGCTACTGCAGATTGGCTTTCAGTGGGCGCCTGCCTCGCTCCTCAACTGCTTTCGCGAAACCCCCACGAACCCGTTTAGATGGATCCCTGGGGTCGGGACGATGGATCCTGACGGGAAGGGCTTGCTCATGCAACGAACAGGAGTAATTGTTCTTGCTGACCAGCTGGAGCCTTTCGTGTGGACTGGGGACCCGTTCATCTTGTCGTTCGGAAATCCACCTGATGCACGACAGTTCTGTCGGGTTGAATACCTCTTCGACCAAGATCAGGAGCTGCTGCGAAGTGCCGGAGGCCTGCGATCTGGGAGCCCCGCGATCATATTCCTCGAGAGAGATCGCCTGATGCCTGGAAACCAGGGGATGTGCATACTTGGGGAGGTGGCTGAATGTTGGTCTGGGGACGAATGTATGAGACTTCAGTTCGTGGGGATCGTGACCATTTTGACTGTGAGTTCGAGTACCGGTGCAGCGCATACCAGCCAGGTTCTTTCGAACCAGAGCTGGCTGGTAATGTAGTGGAATAGTGGGATGGAGACTGCTGGACGAGGCTGAACGAGGCTGAACGAGGCTGAAGCGCCCGGCGGAATTTCGGCCAATTGCGTGGCGAATCGTGAATCCCGGAGACTGCGATTCTTAACTGCGATGGTTGATATCAAATAATCAAACCTCTCTCACTCTTCTCTCCGTCAAATGTCCTCAGTCACCCACTCATTCTGCTGGTTTCCACCGCCATGTGAGATGTAGGGGAACCTCTTGTTCATGTCGTCCAACATGAGCTCTGCGTCCGCCACCTCCTCCTCCTCTCATTCCGACGTTGACGACACTCCATCTCCACCCGTCTTGAGACTTCCACCGCTCAGCTCGCTCAACACTCAGACGCCTCTACAAATCCCTGCCGCCTACCAACGAATTCCTGCCTACCAGCCTCCCAGCCTCTTTCGCGACTTCTTCCGTGCTATGTCCGAGACCGCTGCACGCAGACAGGCAACAGACACTCCTCCGAACTACCAAGATACCGTCCACGACGTGAATCGAGCACTGCAAAGCGCCAACCGCGCCATCCAAACCGCTCAAGAGGCATTTCATCAGGCCAGGAGAATAAGAAGAGGCGAGAATCCTACCGCCGATCAACAAGCCGTGGACTTGACTGGCAGTTCCCCGGAGCTTTCAGCGGAAGTCTTCTTCATCTCCCAAACCACACATCCGCACGATCCAGCCTCGAATCAACGATCTCGAAGACTCAACGCCCTCAACGAACCTGTCTACGGCCCTCGTCCACATCTGCCGCCCCCCATCGAGCCTCCCGAATCTATCCCCCTCCTCAGGCTCTGGCCTCTGCTGCCGCCGCCGCCTCCTCGATTCCCTCTGTCGCTGCATGAACACAGCCGGCTACAGTCGATTGCGGACGAGGAGGCCATCACCCGGCAGCGAGAAAACCACTCGAATTGGGAACGTACACAAGCCAGGAATCGCCAGCGAAATCACACTTCAGACACAACTCCCCCAGCGGCGGGCACACTCCCAATGGCACCTCCGCTGTCATCATCGTCGGCGTCGGCGTTTACGCCGTCTTCTGGCTCAGCTGCCTCTTCGCCTTCCTCATCTCCAGCTTCGAGGACAACTGAGAGGAGACGACCAGTCAGCGCATCGGCCGAAGATCCAACGATAGAATCAGTTGATCTGACGGGTGTGGATGATAAGGAAAGTCTGTCCGCAGCCCTGGCCAAACAACGACAAGATGCGATCCTGTCGCAAAATGCAGGCACCGAGTCCGGCCGGACGCCGTTGACCGCCTACAAATGTCCCGTGTGTATGGACACTCCGACGGACGCGACGTCGACGGTCTGTGGCCATGTATTCTGTCACCAGTGCATCGTTGATACGCTGAACTGGTCGGTGGAACAGCGCCGCGAGGACGCGCCCCCGACACGGAAAGTGAAAGGCGTGTGTCCCGTGTGTCGCAAGCCCCTCGACATCAAAGACACCTCCGGGCCCGGCAGGAACCTTGTCCCGCTGGAGCTGAAGCTTATGACGAGGAAGAGGAAGCGAGAAGATAAAGGTAAACAGAAACTGGTCAAGGCCGAGACCATCAGCGACGATGATGACGAGGCTGACAAGGACGACCTCCTAGGCAGCGAGAAGGAGAATACTCGGGCGGGCAAGGTCCGGAAGCGCGAGTCCACTGAAGAGGCTCTTTGGGGCGAATTCATCGATGCTGGGGCCGTGTGAAGTCTCAAGAGAACTAGATGGTCAACCTACTGAACATTCCTCTTGGGGACATATTACTGGCCCAGTCTCGCGACAGAGATGAAGACGGCGAGGGAACAGAGATTCCACAACTCGCCCAGGCACCCTTTTCCCCTGCTGGCCCCCGGATGATCTTACTTCTGGGTTCATCCACGCTTTTTACGATACCCACGACACACTCTACTGGACTTGAAGGTCCACGTCTACCCCTCCGACCTTTCACCACATGGGGGACAGTTGCATTGCGCAGGTACGGAGTATAAGGCGCGCATAGAGCGACAGAGTGACAGAGCGACGGCACAGCAAGGCGCGGTCTTTTTCTCTCCCCGTCTCCATTTCTTCTTTGGAGAACGAATCTTGTGGGATTCCCTGGGCATTCATCTGGTCTTCTTACGACGCTGCAGGCATGGCATGGCGTGGTACGCGGCCGGTTTGAGCAGCAAAGACAGACCGACGGACTGGAAGCTATGTCCAAGTCCAGGACGATGACCAGGACCAGGAGGTAGTGATGCGTAGCTACCTGGTTCTAGACCATGCAGAGAGCGTACTCACACCTTACCTTACCTCTAAGGTACCCATATCATAGTTTTCGGGCTACTACCCCCCGGGCCTTTACCTTTTACCCTCGGCAAGGTTCCTTACCTTAACCTACCTTACCTTAACGATATGAAAAACGAAAAGACTTGTATGATCTGGGTCGAAACCAATTACAATTATCATGTGTATTATCTGTATTAGTTATGTTATTATCTGTTTCTAGCATCGATCTCGATCTCGAAAAGCGAGCTAGCTTCCCTCATGTGTGTACGTGTATGTGAGTATATCCAGGGATATAGATGCATCTGTTGGAAGTGCACACCCGGAAACGCCCCGCGTTCGAATAAAACACAAAGCGAGATATGTTTTCTTTTCTAGTAGCTCACATCTCGCATTCGCGTTTGCAAAAGTGCGACAGACGACTTCCTGACAGGACAAGCGCGATCATCAAGCGGTCTGCAGTCTCCTCCTCCTCCCGCGCCGGATGAGGGCCTTGTTCGCCCACCTGACGACCCAACGGACCATGACGTCGCGCATGAGCAGCAAAAACACAACGAAACTGACGGGGAGGGCGACGACCCAGAAGAAGGCGTCGCTGTGGGTCTGGGTGGCGGTGAAGCGGACAAAATTCTGGCCAAAGTAACCCGTCAAGAAGGTGAGCGGGAGGAAGAAACAGGTCACGATGGTGAGCTGTTTCATGCTCTCGTTCTGGTACGCCGACACGGTGTTGAAGATCAGGTCGACCAGGTTGTCGGCGCTGCGGCGCATTTGGTCGTACGAGTCCTGGATCAGCAGGGCGTGGTCTTCGACGTCGCCGAGGTAGGTGACGGTCAGAGGGGAGATGCCCACGCCGGAGATGGGGGCACCGGACGCGGCAGTTGACTGCGTGCGCGCAAAGTTGTTGCCGCTGAGGTTGCCGGCGATGGTGCCGTGAAGCGGGTTGTTGGGCAGCTCGACAGGAGGGCTTGTGTGGCGAGACAATGGTGCGGAGGCCGGGTGGGCGTTGGACCCAGTCTTGTGGTCTTTCAATGCACCGATGAGCTGGACGACGGGCGCGATGGCATTGCGCAGGATGGCGATCTCAGATGTCAGGATATACAAAGTGTTCGACTGGTGGATGTCGGGGTCGGTCAATACGTCCAATTCCAGGTCTCCAATAGCGTCTTGGTATGCGGTCGTAACGGGGATGGCAAGATCGATCATGGCGTCAAGAATGGCCTGGCACAACATCGACGCATCGGAGCATTGCCGAAGGATGGTCCCTGGAGATTGAATACGGCGGATGATCGGGGTCTGGACGTCTTGGGCCGAATACTCAAAAAAGGAGATGACGGTGTTGTCGGAGCAGAGGAAGATTGAGACCTGCTCGATCGAGACGCCGATCCCCTTGGGTGCCAGAACTGCATGTCGTTCCATGTATTCGATCCGATCCTGATTCGGGCCCGTATGGAACCGCTGAATGGTCCGTATGCTCCTCGATCCCGATGGCAAGTCCGGCTTGGAATCTGCGAAGCTGTTGGTAGAGTAGGACCCGTTGACGATGTCGGGACGCCCCATCGGTTTCTTCTTCTTCTTTTGCTGCTTCCAAATATCGTCCCAGAGGGAGTGTAGGGCGCCCTTTCTTCGTTTTCGCTCGTTCTTCCGTATCTGACGCTCAGTGATGATTTTCATGCGATATGCCGAATCGGCGCCGTCGATCGTGCCAAGGTCATCATCGTCTGAGTCTAAGTCGCTGTCCGATTCTCGATCCACAGAGTTGATGAGCTTTTGCAGAGGCAGGACCATGTAGGTGTGGTCACTATACCAATCGACCTTGGTCCGGTTTCTGGTGTTGATCAGATCTTCGATCGCCAGCCGATGGAGGCCCTTGTAGTTCCCAAGCAATCGGATCACATCCCAAGAGAGCCCATTGACGTTGATCCACCGCACGTCCGACCAAGGCAGCGGTTCTTTTTCGAGGAACTCTTCGAGGTCATCGTTGTCCAGCTCGACAACGGAGACAGCCTGGTTGCTGAAGTCCACCACGGTGATTTCGCACCTCTGCTTCAGCGTCTCGAAGAGAATGGCGTCCGGACCAACAGAACCACCGCGACCGTGAGGAGGGACAGGATTCGTTGTGTCAATTCCGGGTTCTTGACCTGGAGTCCACCCTGTGCTTCTGCCCATTTCCGCTGAATCGTAATTGACAGTGTCTCCGCGCCCCCTCTTCCGCGACCTCATTGTCGACTTTGACGCAATCGTATCGGTCCGGTGGATTCGGGGGGTTCGCGGCGAGCGCTCGTCTTCATCTTCATTACGTTCCCGGCGTTCGGGATTGTCCTGGATGCGGATATGGAGGGTGGAGTCGTCTCTGGGGCTGACGGCTTCGGGGTCGGGGTCGGGGTCTGCAGTTTGCGCCTCGATGTCGACGTTGCTGGAATGGCGGCGGCCATGCTCGCGAGAGCGACGGCCTAGAACATTCCCAGAAGGGACCTCTAAAGCTTTGCGGTTCGACAGAACGTGGGCGCCATGGGCCACCATCGTGACACGCGAGAGGAAGGTCAGTCGTGTGAGGCGCGGGACACCCAGCACGACCTTCGTAGCGGTTGGAGAGGCAGGAAAAGGGAAGTGAAGAATCACTCAAGCACATCAAGAGCAGAAAGAGGAGGCCGAATGCGCCGGCGCATCCTGATGGTCATTCCAGGTTACTTTAATAGAACTAACTTTGAAGAAGATGCGGAATCAACAAAGGTCCATGCTCACACGACAACGAGGGGCGTTGATGAATCCGCGCAATTCGTTGGAGGACGCGAAAAGAGGCGTCTGACAGATCCGCTCGAGCGGGAAATGGGAGCATTGGCGGGGKATCTTTTCGTCAGACGCAAATACAAAACTCACGAATCTGCTCTGGTCACCAACATCCTCGAAGATATCCGGCCATCGCAGCCAGACACACTTCTCACACGAAGACATATCTCTCTTTATTATTGCATCTCTGATTCATCGAGCCCCGATCCAACTTCCAGCCTGTCCTCAACTCCAGCCAAAGGAAGCACTGCCCAATGCGGCGACTCCCGGCGGCAACGTTTCCCAAAATGGCCGAGCCGCCCATGCGACAACATGCGGTACGTACATGTCCTCTACTCAAGTCTTCGCCCATATCAATATCAATCCGCCGGCCAAGGAAGGCTGACTCCACGGCCATACTTCCCACAAGACTATATAACTTGAGCGCCCTCCGTCTGGAAGGCTCCTCCTCACTGCATTCACGACTCATCCTCCAATGTCCAACGCAAAGGGAATAGTGGTCTTCTCAGGCGGAAGCGCAGCCAACAGCCTTGTCGATGTCTTTGAGGCGGTACGCGAGAACAAGGACTGCCCCTTGAGCTACATCATCCCCATCAGCGACAACGGCGGCTCCTCGTCCGAGCTGATCAGAGTCTTTGGGGGGCCCGGCATTGGCGACGTCCGCAGTCGTCTTGTCAGACTCATCCCCACGAATCCTCCATCGCCGGAGAGACTGGCGATTTCGTCACTCTTCAACTACCGGTTATCCTCGACATCATCAACCGATGCCGCAATAGACTGGCAGGCGATAGTGTCCGGGACATCGGAGTTATGGCAGGGGATCCCATCGGCCAAGAAGGAGCTGATCCGGTCGTTCCTCAATCTGCTCAATCTCGAGATCCTGAAGCGAGCGAGACCGTCGTCTACCTTTGACTTCACATCAGCAAGTGTCGGGAATCTCTTCCTGACGGGCGCGCGATTGTTCAGCGGCAGCTTCGAGTCCGCCATCTATCTGTTGAGCAGCATATGCGCCATCCCCGATGGAGAGGTGCGAGTTATCCCAAGCATCAATTCCAATTTCTCGCACCACATCGCCGCCGGGCTGGCCAACGGGGAGACCATCGTGGGACAGAACAACATCTCTCATCCCACCGCCATGACGGCGTTGGAGATGCCAACGGTCACATCACCTTCATTGACCGCGTTCAGGCCCCGGCACAGTGTGGACCATACCGAGGAAGTCGAAGATGCCAACTTCCCAGGGACGCTTCCAACGCTGCGACAAAGGAACATCAAATTCAGCAAGGAGGGAGAAGAGGATCTTCCGGCGCGGATAGAGCGAATATGGTACATCAACCCGTACGGACAGGAAATGCTTCCTCCCGCCAATCCCCGGGTGGTGTCGGCTATCAAACAATCCCAAGCCGTCATCTACTCGATCGGCTCGCTCTACACCTCAATTATACCCTCTATCGTCCTGAAAGGCGTCGGCGATGCGCTCCGCTTGACACCTGCTCGCCACAAAATCCTCATCCTGAACGGCTCCCTGGATCGCGAAGTCGGTCCGAGTTCGCACCCGTACTCGGCCTTCGATTTCGTCGAGGCCATCACCCGAGCCTGCGAACAGTCCCAAGGCCGCTCCTGGCGACCGCTTCTTCACACTTCCCGCTCCGACGAGACACTGAATTCCTCCCTGCCCTCGTCTCCCTCTGCTCGCCACAGCGACTTTCTCTTCCCGGGGACGCTACCTCCACCGGAACCAAGTCGAGACTCGATCTATCGCCAATACGTCACGCACGTCATTCATCTGACCGGCGAAGGCAGTCCGCAAGTCGATCGAGAGCAGCTGGCCTCCCTGGGCATCGGCTGTTTGAAACTGTACGGGCGCAAGAGCGACAAGGGGGTGATGCTGTATGACTCTCAAGCGCTCATTGGCGCCATCGAGGCCATCCTCGGAAAGAAAGGGGAAGCGATGGTTCTGAGCCGAAGTCGCAGAAACACCGTGGACGCCCAAGGCGTGTCCCAGCTGCTAGAGTCCAGAACACAAGCTCGGTCAGACCAGTCGGTCTTGAGGTCGCTGACATGATTCCTCTCTGCAAGATTCATAGCTCTCCTTTCCTATTGCGCTGCCACGCAATAAAGGGGAGCTTCCACTCGTGTTGACGAAGACTTGGCTGAAAGATGTCGAAATCGACCTTTTGCAGTCGGTCCAGCCATAATTGAGTGCTGACGGCCGGGCCCATCACGATGCTGAACCCACGCTCGTTGTCCTCCTTCCTCTTCTCGGCCGAGGTCCTGGCGCTGTCATCGTACTTGCTGTATTCGTGGCCTTCATCGTCCATATGCTCGAACTCGTGTCCGGGATCTTGGTACTCTTGGACGTTCTTGAGCATCGTCCTGGCGGTGATCAAGTGGTCCGAGGCGCGAGTGGCCACTGTGAATATCGCATCGCGTATCCCCACGGCATCGGCGCCATTGCGCAGGACATCTTCCTCTCGAACACCGCATTGGGACATGACGTCAAGCGGTAAGGTGATCGTGCCTTGCTTTTCCCGAGTTGCGGGCAACCCCATCCCTGGCGGATTGTTCGAGTGCAGGTTCGGTGCAGAGGGGAATGCGAGCAAGGGAACCCCGCGCAGCACTGCGGCTATCCCGGCGGCCTTTCCAATGTGCGAGGCCAAATGGTCCATAGACAGGGACTTCAGAGGTAGTGCGGAAAGAGTCAAATATAGCAGCGTGGAGTAGGTGGATTCCGCATAGGATTCAAGCTCGGCCAGATTGGTGAACCCAGGGTGTGTCAATTTGCGGTCTCTCGCCGTGATGATTCGGTGGAACCAGACCTTGCTGAGCTTGAAACCTTGCTTGAGGTACGAAGCGAGCAAGATAGCGACGGGTTCGGCCGGTGGGTTGAGATTGAAAGTTCTGTCGATCGTGTCTCGCCAGAACTGCATCCTCATCGCACCGATTTGGGGCATAGAGACCACGTCAGGGATTCGAGCGAGCTCGATGTTGAACGCCCTGATCGCAAGGTATGCCGGCAACATGTGTGGCCGGATGAAATGTGCCAATGTGTATGAAGGAGAGTCATAGTTGCTGGATCCTCTGTGAGAAGGAGGTCTGGCCATTCACCCCACGCATAGACTTACCGCACAAGACTTGAACAATATCCTTGCGCTTTTTTCACGTCTGGCGAATCTCGCTCGAGAGACAGCGCGGCTCTGGACGTTGCCGTGAAGCAGCGCCGGTTCTTAGACAGGAGTCTTCGTCCTTGGAATTGCAATCTTGACGACATCTGCCGAGCGCATTGCCCAGACATTGAGCTGGAAGCCAGCGACATGGTCGCAAGTTTGATATTTTCACTGGCCGTCAGTGCAAGGCTCCGCCGACTTCAGACCTGGCTAAAAGACATCTCGAGGGATTTGAAGAAATGAAAAAATCGATTCTCCCGACCAAACCTCTGTAAATTAGAATGGCTCAAGCCCTCCAGGTCGGATGGTGTGTTGGAAAAGAAATGTTTCATGACGTTGAGGTTCGAAGCCGATTCAGGTCACGTGGATGCGCGCTACGCGTAAATTGCCTCGCTACGCGTTTCGCTTCCACGCATCTTCCATGTTCTTTTGCATCCAACAGAAGAACACCTCTGGCCCTATGGATGTTGACGTACGGCCCAGTAAGAAGAGACGTTTCTTCATAGACGATCCCGACAATGTCAGCGATATCCACGCATCGTCCTCCGTGAACGCGTCAAGCAGACCACCGTCCGCCACCTCTTCCACGGGACCCGAACCGAAGTCCAGCCAGACCGATCCCGCCGTTGTGCAGCAGCCATCCGGTGACAACGAGAGTCCCCCAACCTTTGATGCCGATACCTTCCGAGCGTTCGTTGGAGAGGACGTGGGTCAAGATGTCGTGGATAAGTTGCAGACTGCGGCGAACGGAAATCTCGAGAGGGCAATCAATATGTATTTGGACGGATCATGGAAGAAAGTCACAGCCTCTTCCTCTACGAATTCCTCGTCTTCTAGGGGAGTAGGTCAATGGCTCAACACCTCCACTAGTCGTCAACCTGCTCTGCCGATGGCAGCACCGGCACCCTCATCCGAGACCAGTCCCGCACCGGCAAATGCCGTTTTCCGTTACATGCCTCAGGAACGGTATGTTGGCTCGTTTGGCGTGGGGGCGTGGATGACTAGGAGCGGCACAAACTTGCTCGCGCATGGAGATATCGTGCGGATCGAGCGCTCGAGGATTGCGCCAAAGACCAAGATTGGAAGAGGTGGAAAGCTGGTTCCAGTCGTTGGCCGGAGTCAGAAAGCGGACGTGATCACCCGATTCACTAATTCAAGAGGTGATGAACTGGGTCGCCTCCCAGAAGAGACGGCTTCCTGGGTGTCGTCGTTGCTGGACCAGAAAGTCTGTCGCTTTGAGGGCACTTGTGTCTATGCACCAGATCGCGTCAGAGTGAATGATACTGTCTACCTGCAGCTTCGAGCTTATCTTCTCCGAACAGCCCTTGAGACGAATGCATTCGTCAAG
Organism: Exophiala alcalophila; assembly: GCA_001599775.1. NCBI lineage: Eukaryota > Fungi > Ascomycota > Eurotiomycetes > Chaetothyriales > Herpotrichiellaceae > Exophiala > Exophiala alcalophila. The sequence goes on from BCHY01000003.1 coordinate 1,378,691, forward strand.
CCCAAGGACGAGAATCGGGCCACCGGGTTCTTCGATGAAAAAGAGAGCAGCGAAGAGAAGGATCTTCGTCTTCGACAAGTGGCGCTGGTCAAGCTTTTCGAAGAAGTGCACCTCAATCCTACCGTAACCAACGAAACCACCGCCAAACATAAGAAGCAGGGGATCCTGAGAGCAGCAGAGATTGCTGAGCAATACGACAAGGACAAGGACTCGAAGTCCAAATCCCCAATCTCGACACCCAATTCCGAAGATGAGGAAGGCGAGGAGCTCGAGGAGGATCAATTAGACGCCTTGTACCAAAAAGCACAGTCATTCGATTTCAATACTCCAGAGGCGGAGCCCGCATCGACTTTTACACTTGACTTGCGCAAATATCAAAGACAAGCACTCCACTGGATGCTTAGCAAAGAGCGGGATGAGAAGTCGGGCAAGCAGCAATCAATGCATCCTCTGTGGGAAGAATATACATGGCCTACAAAAGACGCCGACGACGCTCTCCTTCCCGTTGTCCAAGGCGTGGACAAGTTCTACGTCAATCTCTATTCTGGAGAACTCAGTCTAAATTTCCCCGTCCAAGAACAGAACTGTCTGGGAGGGATTTTAGCGGACGAAATGGGACTGGGCAAAACGATTGAGATTTACAGCCTGATTCATTCGAATCGGTCACAGATCGACCTGGAAGCGATGGGAAAGGTTGTCTCATCTGTCAATCATCTTCCCCGGCTACCTCAAACTTCGAACATGATTGAACCCGCCCCGTGTACTACTCTTGTGGTGGCACCAATGTCTTTGTTGGCCCAGTGGGAGAGTGAGGCGGCGAAATGCTCAACCCCCAAGTCCCTCCGGACGATGGTGTACTATGGGACGGAGAAGACGGCGAACCTACCGGTGTTATGCTCCGCCGCCAACGCAGCGTCTGCCCCGAATGTCATCATTACCAGCTATGGTATTGTCTTATCAGAGTTCACGCAGATCTCGGCGTCTGGAGGGGATCGAGGGGCTCACGGAGGACTTTTCTCAGTGGATTTCCACCGGATCATCCTCGACGAGGCTCACACAATCAAGAACCGACAAGCCAAAACATCTAAAGCATGTTATGAACTCAAGGCCAAGCATCGATGGGTATTGACAGGGACGCCAATCGTCAATCGGCTGGAAGATCTGTTCAGCTTGGTGCGATTCCTCAAAGTCGAGCCATGGAGTAACTTTTCCTTCTGGAAGACCTTTATCACGGTGCCATTTGAGTCAAAGGAGATTGCCCGAGCGCTCAATGTGGTCCAGACTGTGCTGGAGCCTCTTGTCCTTCGCCGAACCAAAGACATGAAGACCCCTGACGGCGAAGCTCTTGTTCCCCTGCCTTCTAAAACCGTCAAAGTGGAGGAGGTGGAGCTCTCCAAGACGGAAAGAGAGGTGTACGATTTGATCCTCACCCGAGCCAAACGGGCGTTCAACGAGTCGGTCCAAGCTGGGACCTTGTTGAAATCATATACCACCATCTTCGCGCAGATCCTGCGGTTGCGGCAATCTTGCTGCCACCCTGTGTTGACCAGAAATCAAGATATTGTGGCTGATGAGGAAGACGCAGCTGTTGCAGCGGCGGCAGATGCAAACGGATTCGCGGACGACATGGATCTCCAAGACCTCATCAATCGATTCACCACAGACACGGCCCAGGCGGAGCAAGAGAATCGCAGTGCGAAAGATCCTATCTCGACATTCACTACCAATGCCCTGCGTCAAATCCAAGATGAGTCCGGCGGAGAGTGTCCCTTGTGCTACGAAGAGCCGATGCTCAACCCTACCGTCACGACGTGCTGGCATAGTGCCTGCAAGAGTTGCCTGGAGAAGTATATCACGGTCCAGACAGACAAGGGCGAGATTCCTCGGTGCTTTTCTTGCCGAGAATCGCTCAATCCTCGAGATGTGTTTGAAGTGGTGCGACACAACAGCCCCGCGCAATCGTTCGACTCAGAGGGAGACATGTACTCGGCGGACGAGACGGTCGCAAAGCCAAGCAAGATCTCTCTTCGACGAATCCACCCATATTCACCTACAGCATCCACGTCGGCCAAGATTGCGGCACTGTTGAATCACCTGTCGGCATTGCCCAGGGACACGAAGTCGGTGGTATTTTCACAGTTCACGTCGTTCCTCGATCTGATCGGCGCGCAACTCACCCGGTGCGGGTTTGCGCATCTTCGGTTCGACGGGACCATGACGCAGAAGGATCGGGCCCAAGTGATCCGGGCCTTCAACGCGGAGAACGCGTCCGACCCCAAGGCGCCCCGGGTGCTGCTCCTCTCGCTGAAGGCCGGTGGAGTCGGGCTGAACCTGACGGCCGCCAGTCGATGCTACATGATGGATCCGTGGTGGAGTTTCGCGGTCGAGGCTCAGGCGATCGATCGCGTGCACCGCATGGGCCAGACGCAGAAGGTGGAAGTCGTTCGGTTCGTGACCAAGGAGAGCATCGAAGGGAGGATGCTCCGGGTTCAGGAGCGGAAGATGGCCGTCGCTGGGTCCTTGGGGGTTGGACAATCCGGAGCTGGCGAGAACGAGGAAGAGAGGAAGAAGCGCCTCATTGAGGAATGGGGGATGTTGCTGGGTTAGTTGAGGTCGGCGAGGAGCCAGCAGCCTGTGGTCAACCCCGAGTGATATCTAATGCGAGTTGTCCAAAAGAAGAAAAAAAGTCGCAAAGCTGGTGATTAGGTCGTACATACCTTAGGATTTAGACCTATCTCCGGCCCTTGAACGCCGTCATGAGACACGTCGAATCCGACTTGTATCCGACATCCGTCGGCATATCCAGCTCTCTCTCTCTCTCAACCCGAAAGGCATCTTGACGAATATGAGGAGTTGGACGCAACGCGAATGAATGCTAATTTTAGTCACTGGATAGGATAAGGGAGTGATGTGGCATTGTTTCCGCTCGAGGCTGATAGATGCCCCCTGAGTACTAGGTAGTCAGCACGCGATGGCTTTCGGGAACATAACGGGTCCGGGGAAATATATCGCCGGAAGAAAACGCGGAATTAACAAACTTACTTGTACACCTTTATTTACGTGAAGCCATTGGGAAATGCTGTAGAATGCCGGGTAAATACTGTGCTACGTGTATGTAGAAAAGGTGGTGGAAGTGAAGAGCGAATTATGACGTCACGTCACGTCAACCAACACTCTACCCACACGCTGCGGAATATGTGTCTTATGTAATTCACCCACTTACATACTATTCGTATCTCCCCCGTTCAGCTGAGCCTGTTACATTCAAAAAGTTCCGGTGGAATAAGAAAGAAGAAAGACTCCAGTGCCGCCGCGACCGCAGACCCAAGCTTTCCTATCATGCTGAGATGGCGCGTCCGCTTCCGCACATGGGCTGGCATTGCCTCCTCTAGACTTTTTTGAACATTCGGGTCTGTGTAACTTGACTCGTGTGTTGCGTTGGTGTGTCAGCACACATGGGCCATGGCCCCCCCTTGGACACGACTTGGCTAGGTAGCTAGGCTGCTTCGGAAAGAAAACGACACGGGTTCCGTCACGGCATCGTTGGCGCGGGCGCGCGCAGAGGCGGCCGCATCCCCATGTGAACCTGAGGTCAGGTATGCGTCATGCGAATCAGTGCCGCGAAGAACGGGGATGGGATGGGATAGGATAGGATAGGACGGCACGACACGACACCACCTTACCTTGTGCACGCGTGGGTCATTTCTACAGTAAGGTCGGGAAGTTTGAGGTGAATACTAAGGTAAGGTAACTAACTAGTAGATGCTGATGTAGATATAAAGGGTGTGGCATCTGTCGCCGGGCTGGGCTTCAGCGTTGAGACAGACAGACTTCCAAACAAAAACGTTTGCATCGCATTGCAGATATACCTACTACATAGGTGAAGAACTTCCATTGAAGACCGACACCCGATCCCTGTCTCCCTCACCACCTCTACAAAAATGTCGTCGATCAAACCGCTCGTCCTCCTCACCGGCCCCAACGGCTTCGTGGGCGCGCACGTCCTCGAAGCACTCCTGAAGAACAACTTCCGCGTGCGAGGGACAGTCCGCTCGCTCACAAAAGCCAAATACCTACAAACCAAGTTCGCGCAGGCCTCGTCGAGCGGCGATCTGACCTTCGTGACCGTACCGGACATCCAAGCCCCCGGAGCCCTGGACGAAGCCGCCTCGGGCGTCGACTACATCTGCCACCTCGCGTCGCCGTACTTCATCACGGCGAGCGACCCGATCAAGGAGCTCGTCGAGCCCGCGGTGAACGGCACACGGAACGTCATGTCCAGCGCGATCAAGACCAAGTCCCTGAAACGCATGACCATCCTGAGCAGCTTCGCCAGCGTGGTCGATCTGTCCAAGAACCCGCGCGGCGGGTACACGTACACGTCCGAGGATTGGGATCCCATCACGGAGGAGCAGGCGGCGCAGAACGGGTCCCTGGGCTATCACGCCAGCAAGACGTTCGCCGAGCGCGCGGCCTGGGACATGTGGAAGGAGGCCAAAGCCCGCGGGGAGATCGACTTCGATCTCAACACCTTCTGTCCGCCCATGATATATGGCCCGGTGTTGCAGGAGGTCGATACGACCAAGGGCGTCGACGGCCTCAATACGAGTACGAAGCGATTAGTCACCAGCATCAAGGGCGAGGATCCGGCCTTCAAGCCCAAGGTCGCGACGCCAGGTTTGCCGGCATGGGTCGATGTGAGGGACGTGGCCCAGGCGCACGTGAAGAGCTTGACCTCGCTGGAGAAAGGTGTCAGTGAGCGATTCCTGCTGTGTGGCGGCGTCGACTACTATGAGGACGGCCTCGCCGGGCTACGAGCCAAGGGAGAGAAGGGATTGGGTGAAGAGGGGGCCCGCATTGTCCCTGGCAAGCATTTCGCCCTGGACAGGAGCAAGGCCGAGGACCTGCTGAAATTGAATTTCACCCCGTTCCAGAAGACAGTCGAGGACAGTTGGGCCTCTGTGAAACAGCTGGGCCTGATTTGACGAGACAGCAGACGTGGTTTTGAGCATTGGCCGTTGTAAGTTTGGATTCGGAGACATTCGACGAGACAGAGGCATTCCCTCCCCTTCCAAACAGGTCCTGGTCGCTTTTCACATGCACCGTTAGTCAGAGAGCGGGGTCCCTGGTGTGTTTCTGTAGTCGCGATCGCGGACGATCGACCCGGTTCGGCAGGCAAAGGTGTTTCAGAGGCTGGGGCCAGGCTTCAAAAGTTCGTGGTATGAATAAAACAACATAGATGATCTTCAATGGAATGGCGTGATATTCTGGTCTGCTCTTGAAACGACGTAGAGACGACTTGAATGCCCGCCTGATGGCATTGAATTGCCGGTGAGCGAGGGGAAAGTGATCCCCGACTGGCAGGTACTCGATGACGCCGGCTGCCTGGTCCCAGTTGGACGCACGGTTGAACGATGGGGCGCTGCCAATGCACGCTTGATACCGAGAGAGGCGTCCATAGCGGCGAATCTGAATGGTGGATGAATATACTTCCTCCTTCTTCCTTCTCCTGATGTTTTGCCCTGGCCTCTTTCTGCATCGTGTCTTCCTGTATTGGCCATTCTTTCTCCCCGTCATCATCATCACCCGAGTGGCCTCCAGCTGACCGTGCAGGGGATGCTCGATCTACTGACCAGTCAAGACACAAGAGGCGGTGTTTCGGGGTGATCGGGTTGAGACACCACACAACATCGGTGCTGGGGAGTTACACTCGGCAACTTCGGTGGGCGGTGGGATGTATTACGTGATGCAACGGGATTGGAGGTCGATAACGAGCCAGTCAGCGAGGTGCAGAGAGGTGAGTTGAAGAGTCGAAGCTCGAGCTGGAGCTGGAGCTCAAGCTGCAGTAGGTGAAGGTGGAAGTGAGGGAGAAGTAGAAGAGAAGTACGTAGTGAACGGCGCACCGCAGCTGCGATTACTAGTACTAGTACTAGTACAAGTACCAGGGAAAGAGCCTCAGTTCACCTTACAACCATCCCACCACTCCTCCCCCCTCTGCATTGTCTCTCGGTCCAATATATCCAGCTTCTATCCCACTTTCCGGCCACTCAATTACCCCTCCTGATCCTGGCCACTTTTCATAAGTTTGACCGGCCGCCTGTACTCGTACTTACTCTTCATCATCCACGCAACGTTCTCCCTTTCTTCTCCTCGGCCAAGATCTGGGCTGTGATAGAAAATCACGCTCGTCGTCCAGCTTCTTCCAGTGGCAACATCAAGACACTAAAACTCGACCGATAACCTCGCAAGGATGCACAACGACGTGCCCAAGAGAGAGATCTCTCACCACATCCATCTGGTCAAGACAATCACCTTGGGAGAGGCAAGAAGAGCCAATAGCTAACCATGCTTGGTACACAGCCGCAAGACGAATGGAAGCTCGAACAGGGTCTGGCAGGCGCCGAACTGCCCCTCATAGATCAGACCCTTCCTGACGGACAACTCATCATGGATGTGTCGACTGACACGGACACTGACGAGGACGATGCCGCCAAAGCAGACGATATTGCCAAAGAGGATTTCGATCCCAACGAGGTGTTTGCCGAGGAGCGTGACGGATGGCGTGGGTAAGTCACGACGATCGGCCCAAGTCGACAGAGGTGCTGAAACAACATCAGGTACATTGAATGGGAAAAGTACCCCGAGAAGAAGGCGTTGGCCCATAAGATCATGCTGTCCAATGACTTTCCGCCACCGCCGGAGTTCCAACTGGGTCCCATCCCCGACAGCAATCCGGTGTTGGAAGGCGTGCGCTGGAAGCAATGGCACAAGGCGATCGGCGGGCCGTTGACTGCTGTCCCCGAAGAGTCCTGGCTTCGAGTCATCCAGGAAAAGCATCCAGATATGCTGCATCTGCTGCAATTCCCATACAACGGTGAACCTCCTAAGAGCCTCGTGACCGCCAAACCCATCACCCCTACCTCCTTGCACTTCATCCGGAACCACGGTGGTATTCCTGATATCGATCCCGACAAGTGGGAGCTTGAACTGGACGGTCTCGTCAAACATCCCCGCAAGTTCTCTCTCAAGGACTTGCAGAACGAGGAGCTCTTTCCTCGGATGGAGAAAGTCGTGACGATTCAATGCAGTGGAACCCGTCGCATCGAGCAGATCCAGTTGTATGCTGGCGAAGGTGATGAAATGATCAACGCCCCCTGGGCGGAGGGAGCCATCGGCACGTCACGATACGTTGGGGTCTCGCTCAAAAAGGTTATCAAGCAGTGCGGTGGCATGGCGGAGGGAGGGAAACACCTCGAATTCCACGGGGCCGACACTTACTTTAAGCAAAACGAGGTCATGAATTACCTGGTCAGCGTGCCCTGGTCGAAAGTCAAGGCCAACGAAGTGATGTTGGCGTGGGAGATGAACGGTAAGCCTCTTCCCAAGATCCACGGCTTCCCAGTCCGAGTGGTCGTGATGGGTTACATCGGAGCCAGATCAGTGAAATGGTTGTACCGTATCCACGGGCTCCCTAATCCAACTCGGGCTCCGGTGCAGAGCAGGGAGTACCTCTATTTCAACCAGCAAGTTGGAAAGCACAACCAGCTTCCGACGATGGGGATCCAGATCCAAGAAATGCCTGTGTCCAGCGCGATCATGACTCCCTGGACCAAGCAGGTGGTGGTCCACGAGGGGAAAATCGAGGTCAAGGGCTGGGCGTACTCTGGCGGCGGTCGCTGGCCGGAGAGGGTCGAAGTCTCGGCCGACGGCGGCTTCTCCTGGTACGCGGTCCCCAACGAGAACCTCTCACCGAAGCACAAGTTTGCCTGGCGTACCTGGGAACTGCAATTGCCCTGTGACGTCGAAGGGTGGATTGAACTGGTCGTGCGATGCTGGGACAACAGCCTCAACACGCAGCCTCTGGAGGTGCGAAATGCGTGGAATTGGGGCCTGCACGTCACGTCGTCGTGCCACCGCGTCAAGATTTACAGCGTCAACAAGAGCAGGGAATTGACCCGTCGGCGAGTCGAGCAATTTGCCAAACGAGGCGAGAGTCTGGTGCCCATCACGCGCCCGACCGAATTCCAGACCATGACTCCGGAGGAGTACGACGCCTTCTGGGAAAAGCATGAGCCACGGGATGTGGATGAATGATTGATGATTGAACTGGGCAGTGGCATCAAATGCCCTCCCTCGGCTCTCAGATTGACTGACTCTCAATTGAGTTGTCGCTGGCTGGTGTTGACCGAGGAGAAGACACGCGGAGGATTGTTGTACGAGCTGGAGCCTGGGGGAAAACACGTCGCGCTCGATCTTGGCCTACAGGAAACGGCGTCCCCCAGATTAGCGAGTCGCGACTGGGGCACTTGGGTCCGGAGTTCTTTTGGTACTATCGTACTGTACATCTTGTGTCATGTCATTGTTGATTGTCAACTCCTACTATCTACAAGACTAGTTAGTCTCTACATAGAAGAGTCATAGCCCCCTTGGGTCGGTCAGCTGGATGGAATTTTTTTCACTCTCTCCAACTTGACAGTCTTGACTTCTTGGACTCTTTCTCCGCCTTCTCCGGGGCCCCTCCTCCCCCCTCCGCCCCTTGGCCTACGGTTGGAGCTACTATCCACTACCTAAGTCCAATATCTACTGTACCTTAAGTTAGGCAGTGTGGGCCGAGCGGCCGATCTGGCGATACTAGTACTCCAAAACTAGTACCCATGTACTAAGTATCCCCATGTAAAGGAGATACGAGTAGGCGACCGCGAGCACGCGACGGTGGGCGGGGGCGGGGTCATGTGTACCCTTATTCAATACCTTACCTTATCTTAGGTTCATCATGTACTTGAGATAGGTACTCGTACTCACACGGGCAGTTAGGGACGAACCTCAACGTACGCAAGAGTTTTCGCGAAAGGTAAGGTGAGGTAGAGTACTCTGCTCGAGTAGGCAAGCCGGGGCTCACGTTCACATTTACGGTCGATAACTTGACAAGTTGACATCCCATCCCATCCCATCCCATCCCATGGGCGGGGGTTTTCAGCAGGAGGAGGTACCTTAGCTCCAGCTTGATGCGTACCCAGGTACCTTAGGTACCTTGCCTAGTAGTATCCACCATCGATTTCACTCGCACAGGAGGAGAGGAGTTTCGCGCGCGCGTGATCTTGATCGCATTGTCCTCGTGGTCTTGAGAGCAGGAAGACACCATGACAAGACAAGCCAAGCCAAGCTGTCGAGTGCAGGAAAAAACTTAAATCGCACATTGAACTTTAAAAAAGCAAAAATGATAGTCTTCGTCTCCGTGGAGTATGGAAACTCAGATGATCATGTCATGTCAGTGTTGCTGGGCCTGGAGTTCGTCGATTTCCCCGCGGAGATTGATGCGTGAGTTGCGTTGAGTTGAGTTGAGACTGTACTCGTTCGTACTCGTACTAAGATAAGCTGCAGGTGAGGTGAGATGAGATGTACGAGTACGAGTACGAGTACGAACATCAGCATCAGCATCAGCATCAGCATGGGAATGAGTTAGGGACTTCAGTCCCTTAGGTTGTACGAGTGTTGTGTTCGTACTCGTACGACCTTGACAAGAGACAGCGCTCATGTGCGCTAGCATGTGCATCTGCATTGGACACCTTTGTAGGAACATGTGCTTTGCGGGGCACCGTACGAGTACTGTACGTACGGTATGGTGCCCCCTCCATGTATCTCGGGGTACAGTAAGGTATCTATCTGCCCGGTGCTCCGGTCCGGTCTGCCCGGTCTGCCCTTCGGGTGAAGGTGAGGGAGAGTACCTCAGGTAGTAAGTAGTACCTTAAGTTCTGGTTGTAAAGTACCGCTTAGTATATGCCATGAGCATTTGCATGTACACTGTACTGTGCGTTCTACACAGTTAGTTGTATCTTATCAGATTTCAACTTCTCGCTCCATGATCTGTAGGTAATACAATCCCCGGCGGGGGCCGCTGGTCGCAAGCCTGCAGATCAGGTCAGATCAGATCATCAGGCCAGGGGCAAATTCCGGGGATGTGGCGGGCGAGGCTCGGCGTCCAGGGGAAAAGAAACATGGGAAAAAGAGCAGATCGTGGCTTCCTTCCTACTAGTAAGTAGTAATGATGGGCAGGGTAGGAAAGGGATAGTGTATGCAAGAATATGAGAAAGAAGGTGAATATTCGTTCGTTTAGGGAAGAGAGAATACATTAATTTCATGGCCCAATTCTCGGGCTGCTGTGTAAAGTCGTGACATTTTTATCCAATCGCCACGTTGAGATCAATCTCAACATCCTTAAACCCCCCATTCAATATGCAAATGTAAAACTCCAAATGGGTTTGTAACCTCCCAATCCAATAAAATTAAAATCCGTAGAGAAAATCCCAATCCCGAGGACCCAAAAACATGCTTGCTGCTCGTGCTATCGAGGGTATCACTGTTCGTCATTTTGTAGGAACCAGAAGAACCGCCCCGCCCGGCCCGCCCATATTCTATGAGAGATCAAAAGGGTTTTTGTTGAAGAAAAAAGTCGCTCTTTTTGTGGTCATGTCGCGTCGTAAAAACAGGTGGATGCATGGAAATCATCACAGCAGTCGATGCCCGTGGAGAGGGCTATCAATTCCGTGGAGCAGATGACGAGCTTCCCTCGCCAACGTCCTCGGTCGACCGATTAGGTAGGTCTTCACCGGACTGCTGAGCATGCCGCAGTGCGTATAGGGGAGGTTCGGCGCCCAACTCATCGTTGGTTAGGCCTGCAAAGTGCGCCCTCCGGACAGGACTCCGCGTTGAGCTCTCACCGGAGCTGAGTCTGCGAAGCTGAGGTCGGCTGCGGGATCGGTAGGATGGCGGAGCATTGGAATCTTCCATCGTCTCGAGATCCTCATATTCCAGATCGGATCCGTGGTAGTCTTCCATGATGGCCCCGCCCCAGGCACCGTCATTCTTGTCAGCGCTCCCATACCCGGGAGGGCTCTCGGGAACATCCTCGTAGACCGGAGGCATCTCTTCATCCCAGCTGATGCCCATTCCTGCTCGTTCGGTCACGATCAGGCCGAATTGCATCCTCAGAACACGGGCGGCGCCGGTGGGAGTGATGAGCTGGGTATTTCTGTTCGGGCAGAATTCTTCAGCAACAATCAACTCGATGACGAGGTTATGCTTGACCTGGACCCCTGTGGGGGCTTCGACATCGCACGTTGCTTTGTGGTTGGTTTTGGTGGCTAGTGACGCCTCGAATTCCATGGTGATTTCGCCGCCAATGGTGTCGAAATCGCTCTTCCAGCCACTCTTCATCTCATCGTTGCCCAGCATCCTCGTCTCGGAATGCAGGATCGACTTGCCTTCGTTGACCTTGTGTGCGTGTTTGGCACACGGGGTGGAGATGACCTTGCTGTGCTCCTCGATCCGCCACGAGAGCTTTCGCAACCGCCAGCGCGTCTGGCTTTCGGCCTTCTTCTCCACCACGCCACTCAGGGACATTTTCACGGGGAAAACACCGATGGGGTGGACGATAGGAGGCAACTGGACGCGGCCGGTGAGGTTGGTCGGCGGGAAGATGCGGATACTGGATTTCTCCGGGCCAGGCTGGATGGCTCTCTGGATGTTCAAGGGATGGTAGAGTTCAATCTTCTCGCCGTGAGAAGTCTGTGCTGTTGCGTGGAGGGCATATTCGATGTCGCCGAGTTGAGTATGGGTGGTGGCGGGTAGGTGTCCGGCAAAAAGAAAAGAGAAGGGGAACTGGTTGTCTTCGTTTGCGTGGAAGGTCCTGGATTCTGACAAGAAGGTCCATTTCTTGAGTTCGTCGACTCGGTCGCTGCACTCTTTGCACTCCTTGCCCACGGGTTTCTTGGAATGAGCAGTCACTTGGAGACGCATGGTGAAGTCTTTGAGGCGCAGCTCTGCCGTTGGGTCATCGACCAGCAACTTGAGGCGGCCTGAGAGCAGGGCTCCTGTCGAGCTGCTCGCCGCTCCGAACAGGACCAAGGGAGGAGACTCGATCACCATCTCGAAGCGACCAGGGAGTGCGGGTGCCACTCGCGGCGAGTGTCCACCCACGCGGTCTTTGGATTTGCTTGACTGGCGCATGGTAAGTGAGATTCGTTTCTGGCCGCGGGCGTCGCGATCTCGAGGATGCAATAGGGAGTCCATTTTCGACATGGATGGTCTTCTGGAGGAGGGCGTGGAGGAGGGAGATTCTAGATGGTTTGCGGCGGTCAATTTGCGCTGTAATGCATTGACCACGTCATTGACGGTCCCGGACGGTCTGGGTGTAGCGAATGTGCCTTGGTGGACCTGGACGCGATGGCGCATGTTGGTGTTCACTAGTAGGGAAGTTGCGGGCGTGCTGAAGATGCTCAGCACCAGAGGGGGGATAAATAGAATGACGGAGGCGGCTTGGCTGACGGGGCTGCGCTGTGCAGGGCGCAGATGAGATGCAGGTCGCAGGTGCAGATGCAGATGCAGATGCAGCAGGCGTCACTTTCGTTCCCCTCAGCTGCGGGTTTCTGCGCTCGAGTCTCCGGTCTGAGGTCACCTGCTGTGGAAGGCGCCGCTGGTGGTTTTGGTGAGCGTACGTAGGATTACCGTACGGTATTTGTTGGCGGCTGTTCTGCGCGCGGATTGGCTGGTGCGCTCTGGCGGCTGAATAATGCCGAATCGGGGATTTCCACGCGTCGAGTCACCGTCAGAGACTTCTCTCTCTTTTCTCTCGCTTCGTTTGTTCGATTCGCGTCGCTTCGTCACCGCCGTGCCGTGTCACCCACACTCTGGTCGGTGCACCACTTGCCCCGGATAATCGTACGAGTCCTCTGTACTGCCAGGCAGGTCAAGCCACTGTTGGCGTCTGGTGCCGATCTTCGATTTGTCGCCCCTGGATTTGGGAGACAGCTGGCGCCTGGTGTTCGCCACGAAGTGGTAAGTAGGTGGTGACGAAATACTGCGTCTTCGTCCTTGAGTATGCGTGGAAGCGAGTATTTGGCTGGGTGTGCTTGCTGACAAAGGTGTGCAAGTACTCAAATGCGTTCAGTCCTTTGTTCGAAATACTTCCGAAAGGTCCTGTGATCTCGACCGGTTGTTCAAGAGAGGGGATCGAACAAAAGGGAAGAGTTGGGAGAAAGGGAGAAAAACTGGAATGTCTGATGTTATGAGTCGAGCACGCAAGCCTTTGTATGTCCTTGTGGTATGCCCCGTTGGGCGGGAAGCCTTCGGACAACGCACGGTGTGAATAATAGAAACCTCGATCAGGGCAAGGCCACGGCAGCTAGGCTCAAACCACGCGGTGACACTCGCCTTGTGAACTTGTGCCATACCCTTCAAAGTTTACCACCATGTGCCCCAGGACACGACATCCGAGCCTGAGAGTTTGCATCGACTAAGACGCGCCCGACCGACTGGAGCGGCTTGTACGACAGCCCTGAGCCCACCGGTAAGGGGTGGTGAAACCTGATGGAAAGCTGACATCACGAAATTACGCCTTCTACAAAACCGTTGACCGAACTTCCCACCAACATAAAGATGGGAATGTTGCAACCTCGACTATTTCTGGCCGCCGATGGCGAAATCGACATTGACTCGCCCGACACGCGCACATTGCCTCGCTGAACGAAATCCGGAAGAGGCGAGACTGCGCAAGGCTCGCTCGCTCGCACACACGTCTCGCATCATCGCATGGCTCAGAAGTTAGAAACCCATTTACTCTCCAACAAAGACCCTAGTGACGGGCCGTCCTCCGAATCCATCGAGATTCGAGGCCAGCGAAGCCCGCTTACCTGGATGAGCGAGGGCAGCTGACTGCACCGGGCAGCGTGACTGGGCCCGAGCACGCCTTCGAGACCCAAATTGACATCGGATGACTTTTGCCTGAGCGGACACCCCTGTTAGGCTCGTCGGCCCATCAGCCCCTCAGCAGATCCCAGTCAGGCAACTGAGAGCCGGGATCCCTGTTGGCCTGAGGCCCTGCACGCCCTGCCTCACTCCCGGCGCTTCGATCGGTGGGCTGAGGCTGCCGCAATTTTTGGGCATCCCGAAGCATTTCCAGCCCAATGAGCATCCTCACACGCCGCTGCCCCTGCTGCACCCCGCACATTTCGCGCTCACTGGAAAAGTCTTCAGCTCGTTTACATCATGCGCCCGGGGCGTCGTCGATCAGAGCAGACCGAGTCCGCGGACGCTTCTTGACTACTCGTATATGGCCGTTTCTGCGGGCTTCATGAAACACATATTGATGAACCCTGGATAAAAAGAGGTAAACTTTCTCACTTTCCCATGTTACATGCCCGAAGGCCGGTTGCGCGGCGAGGTGACGTCCCCGCCTCGACCCTGACATGACGGTGGTTGTCCTCCCCGACACGCCCTGTGGTGTGGAAAATTTTCTTGCACGTGCTGCAGGTAACCAGTTTGCTGGAATCTCACCCGCAGTTGGCTATACTACCATTACTCGATTATTATATGAGAATATCCACTTCCAGGCATCTCTCCATCCTCGTTCAAGCACGAAATTGCTGCCGATTTCGCAACATGGCCGAAATGCTTGTCTTGTCATCCCGCCGCTGCCATCGAGAAAATTTTTTCCCCCGGCTCCTATTGTGGTACATTTTTGAGTTGGCCCACGGGCAACTCGGAATTGTCCGTCGGCTCCACCGCTTATAATGGTACCTTACTACGGGTACTCGTTCGGGAGTACCTTTCCACCTCCTAACGGGATCTCAGCGTCGCCGAACCTGAGCCTGGGAGTTGGATCGCAACAATAATGCTCCTGATGACCACGGTGAGACAGATCTCAGCCCGACATATTTCTCCGTCCCAATCTGCAGGGGGGGGAAAGGTCCGAGTCTGTCGCCGTGGACTTGCGGAAACGTCGAGAAGCCTGGGAAGCACCTGCCAAGCATGAAAAGATAGAATTAAGCCCCGGGGGCGTGCGCTCCGATCACTCGAAAGTCAGTTGGACTTTCGTGCTGCCACCGATGACCGGGCGAGCGCCGAACATTATTGTTCATCATCTCCATGCATCTCCGGCCAGTGATCACGGACTTGTGTCCCCGATCCGACGCTTTGTCACCTTCCGCTCCGCCCGGAGTCCAAGACCGAGCAGTCCAGACTGCAGACGCTCGCCGGACCGTGGACGCCGCCTGGTGGTGTGAGTCACGCATACTACCGTCGGAAGGCGAACGTGCTCATTCTGGTCTTGAATGGCGGAAGAGGCATGCCACGGCGAGCCTGGTTCAATATTGAGCAGTGAGTGCGTGATCAGACCACACCGCCGAATTCCGCCTTGATCAGGATATTATTTTATTTTCCGGTCAGTGTCTTGAGGTCTCACTCGGATGCGTGATGCGTACCAGGTAGTCAGCAATCTGACTTCCGCTCGTTTTCTAGAAAACCCCATATCCGTACCACCAAGCATACGCGCCGGGTCCAACCACACCTGCCAGCGCGCCGAGTAGGCCCATCTCCAACACCGCCCACACCCAAATGGTACCCACGCCCGGGGCATCCTTCATCACCGCGTAGTAGCCCTTGTCGTTGGTGAGCGCGATCAAATAACACCCGGCCACATTCGCCGTCACGACGTAGACGGCGCTTCGCATCAGAAGCACATAGTCACGCAGCCGCTTCCTCCCCTCCCCCGCAAACCAGGCCACGAGCCCGGAAGGCAGCAACTGCCCGTGGAAGAGCGCGACCAGGGCCGTCAGCGTGGGAAAAGCCGTCAGCAGCGTCTGTCGCGCGAGCGGCGCCATCCGTAGAGTTTCCGCGTACTGGTGCATGGCCAACACGCTGAGCGTAAAGTGCACGGCGCTGAGCGTGCTGCTGAGCAACACCGTGTCGAGCCATGGTGTTTCACTTTCGCTTGAATGGGGGATTTCCGTCGCGGAGCCGCTTCCGCCGCCAGAAGTTTGACTCCTTTTTGATGAAGATGAGGATCCTGTCCCTAGAAACGGCCAAGCCGCAGCGGACCCAGTGTCCTGGTCCTGGTCCTCCTGGACGATGTTCCCATCCTCCCCGATCTTCACCCGCACGATGTTCTCGGCCCTGAACGCGCTGGGGTCGACTTGCCCGACTTGCCTCCCCGGACCCCTAGCTCCGCTGCCCGTCGCAGTCGCGAGTTGTGCCTGTCGCTCCGCCGCGATCTCGAGCAGGGTTTTGGCCCCACGCTCACGACCTTGCTCCTCGGGTCGAGCGAGCGGGATATCGTCTGCGGATTTGATCGGGGTCGACGTCGACGTCGAGGTTGGGCTGGTGCCTTGTTTGGCGCGGCGTTGTTTGCGGTTCATCGCTGTGGTCGTCTGATCATTATTTGGTGGCGTCGGGTAAGTTATTCTCTTTAGTCGACTTTCATTGACCTCAATCGACTTGCTCTGGGTTTTAAAAAGCGTCCGTCAGAGGCTGCTTCGCGGAGCGTCCCTCACTCTCTCTCTCTCCCCTCCTTCTGGCCGACTCTCGCTGCGATGCTGTCCGAAGATCCCTTCTTTTTGCAGTACTATCAGAATGCGCTGCGTACTAGGGCGTCGTCTTGCAAATGGTTAGCCAAGAGGTGAATTGGTGAATTGACGAAATAACGAGTATGTACAGATTTGACGATTTGCCTCGTCGGTTCAGTCGCCAAGACGGATTGTCCTTCTGGCCAATCATGTCTTGATCTGCGCAGCCTCGCAGCCTTGCGGGACTGTTTGCTTCTCGCCTCTTGGACTTGTCTTAGGACTACTACTACCAGAGGCCCAATGTTGTCGCTGTCGGACCACCCGAATCCGGTCGGATACACGGTGAGAGGTGTTGCCTGTCGCCGAGACCTTAACCCTCCAGACACTGGACAGCAAGCATCTCTCTTGATGCACAATGCTGACCGTTTGCTAGTGTTCACCGACGCTGCAAGTTCGGGAGCCCCCGACCAAAAAAACGGTTATTGTTATTCATCGCACAGATGATTTTGGACTTCGAGGACCTCGTCTGCTACCTCTTCCTGTTTATTCATTACCAAACGACGAGTATCCGTGGAGGTGATTCTGAACTCCAGCTTCGAGGACCTTCGGCCTGAGAGAAGAATCTCCCCCTACGAGATGGATATTGTCAAATGCGCCATTGCAGCGGCGGCGGAAGCTGCGTCGCTTCGTCAGACCCGCTACATTGGGGTCAGCGACACGCTCGTGACCGCGGGTGCTCTCTTTTTCATCCAGTACATTGCTCTCAAGGCGTTCCTCATCTTCGTCTGGCCCTTTTACTTTTCACCCCTGCGTCATCTGCCCGGTCCAAAGGTAGGTGGAAGCATCCCGGCGTCCTGAGGTTGCCGAATCCGGGCTTATGTCTTTTGTCCCAGGATGGTAATTTCCTGCTAGGCCAGGCGCTGAGGCAGGCCAAAATGCTCCCAGGTGAGATGGAGAGGGCGTGGGTGCGCGAGTTTCCAGACACACCGTTGATCCGATACCTGTCCCTGTTCAACACGGAGGTCCTCATGGTGAACAGCCTCCTCGCCCACAAGGACGTGCAACAAACCAAATGTTACTCCTTCGTCAAACCGAAGTACTATGAGCGCGTCGTCGCCGAGATTGCCGGCTACGGCATTCTGTTCAAGGAAGGCGAGGAACACCGGAGAGACAGGAAACTTCTTGTCGGTAGGTCTTGTGCCCTTCTGGAACATCGAGGACTCCAGGTACTGAAGAACACCGTCTACGGGAACCAGCTCCTTTCTCATTCGGCAACATCAAGCGACTACTTCCATTCTTCCAAAGCAAAGCCAAGGAGACGGCGAGTATTATCAGGAAGCAGCTGGGGTCCAGCGGGTCGGGCATCGTTGAAGGTATTTCCCCGGAAGAGCCCCCTTCCTTAGAACGAGTGAGATCTCCGGCTGAACCAAACCATAGCCTCCGGCCTGTTTTCAAAGGCCACACTGGACGGTATCGGGTTAGCCGTGCTTGGATACGAGCTGAATAGCCTCTCGACATCGACTCCGTTGGCCGAATGCTACGAAAAGATCTTTCAATTCGTCACGCCGGCGCAGATCATCATCAATGTTGTCCATCGATACATACCCATCCGGAAATGGCTGCCCGTGAAGGCGAACAGGGTCTTCGTCGACTCGACTGAGGGGGTTCGCCGAATCCTGCGGGAACATATCCGCCAACGACGGCAGGAATTCCGTCAGGGCACTATCCATGGCGAGAAGGAGGGCCGGGACCTCTTGACGCTGATGATTGAGGAGGGCCGAGACACGATATCGGAGGACGAGATGCTGGGATATGTAAGGACGAACTCCTCCTCCTTCTCCTCTTCTTCTTGCCGCCGTGAGCTCTAGGCATGCTGGCCGGGAATTAGCTTCTCAACTTCATGGGCGCGTGTGTGAACCGTGGCCACCCTGTCCCCCTCCCCCCGTGAGAGACTAACCCTGTGATTTCCCGTAGTGGCCACGAGACAACTGCCAGCGCCCTGACATGGGCACTCTACGCTCTCACTCTCCACCCATCGATGCAGGAGAGACTGCGAGCCGAAATCGTGGCAAAGTCGAAGGCCTGTGAGCTCGGCTTCACAGAGCTCGAGGACCTCCGCTTCCTGGACAACTTCACCAAGGAGGTGCTGCGCTACTATCCACCGGGTCAGTGGGAAACCTGTCCCTGGAAAGCCCGTTTCTGTATTGCTGATATCAGTCTCGAACAGCGCCAAGTTACCCCCGTGAAGCCATCGAAGACGTTGAGATCGCAGGCGTCAAGATCCCCAAGGGCACCCTCCTGATGGTCGTGGCTGTGGCGGCGCAGTTCAACGAGCACATCTGGGGCCCGACGGTCGACCAGTTCGACCCGGACCGCTACGACGCGCTCCCCGAACACGCGCAGGATCCGTATGCGTCGCAGACCTTTTCGGCGGGAACGCGCATCTGCATCGGGAAGTCGTTTGCCTTGCTCGAGTTCAAGGCCATCCTGGCGGAATTGGTTCGGAGCTTCTCCTTTGAAAATACGGGGCTCGTTGAGCCGCAGAAGAGCGGGCCCAGTTTGAGACCGCTGGACGGGATGAATTTGAAGGTGACGATCGTGTAGTGATCGTGGAATTTATTGCTCGTTCAGGGGAAGATACAGAGGGAGGGAAATGTAGGGCACAAAGGGCACGGATAGACACAACGCACGGTATGCTGGACGTAAGAGATGATTAAAGACAGTGATACCGACATCTCGTTGTGTCTATCTTCAATTGCTCTCTATTTCACTCGATGCATTCCCGGCCAGTCTACATACATTCCGGAATTGACCTGCCAGGATCCATGAACATTTCCTCGATCGGAGCCATGGAACTCTCGTCCCAAGAGCCCATTGATTCGATGGACTCCTTCATTATCCTTTGTTTCCGCTGTTGAACTCTCTTCGGCATGGTGGATTTTTGGCGGGCGAAGAACAATATCAAGGAAAAATCCCCATTCCTGGAGAACAATATTAACGTCAGTCATTGTCTCTAGCAGCACACTTTTCTCCATCACGGGAGTTCGTCTTCGGAACAAGGCACAGTTCCTCTCTCTGTTCTCGGACACGGCTTGTGTCGCCATGAAAGGCAGCTCGATGGTCGCGATGATCGTGTCGTTCGACATCAAGACAAAGCACTGCTCTCGAGTAGAAGCTTGTCCCCGGTATATATGCCTTCTATGTGCGGGAATTGGTCTTGTCTTCTCCTGTACTGTTGTGCTAATCATTCTAACAATCATGATCCTCACTAAACAGGTTGTGATCCTCATAACCTCACTTACCGCCATCAGTTCGGCCTCTTTCGCGTCCGGGCTGTGGCAAAGACCAAATGCATCCCCCACGGGTGTAGAGAAACATGTCCATACCCATACCCACCATGATGACAGGCCCCCGAAGAGCCAGGCCCATGGCAGCTGGCACCCGCATCCGCCCGAGGCCGAGAGCACCAAGGAGCCCGGACCAGGCGACCACGACCACGACCACTCCCACAGCCACGAGAACATCAAGATGCCGCCGGCCGAAACGGGTGTGAACCATGGACGAGAGCATGAAGACCATCACGATGGGCGCAGTCGGCATCAGCGTCGTTGGGAGGAAGGACTGGCGGAGCTTCGAGCGATGGCAGGAGAACCGTGGAGGTATCCCACCAAGGACGGCCAGCCAGGAGGAGGCGATGAGGACCATGAAGGACAGGAAGGAGACGAGGGACACGAGATACAAGCGAGACAGGAACATGGAGGATATGAAGGACACGAAGGACATGAAGAGCAGGAACATGGAGGACACGAAAGGTACGAGGGATATGAGAGACACGAGGGACACGGCAGACACAAGAGGGAGGAAGAACACGGAGAACACGAAGGACACGAATGGCATGAAGGCCATGAAGAACAGGAACATGGAGGGCACGAAGGATACGCAGGTCATGAAGGACACGAAGGGCACGGAAGACACGAAGGACACGAGGGACACAAGAGGCATGAAGGACACGAAGGGCACGGAAGATATGAAGGTCATGAAGGACATGAAGGCCATGAAGGCCACGAAAGAAAGTTTGAAGGGGAACATCATTCGGAAGCAGGCAACTCTTCCTCGCATGAACACCATCTTCAACACCCTCGTTCCGATCCTCTTCCAGCCACCTTGGGAATTTACGAGTGCGCGGCGGCAAAGTGGGTAGCTCCGTGCAAATGGACTCCCATAACCGATGGCGGATGTTATAACAGGTCAGCCACACCCTTTCTCTCCTCCCTCCTCTCTTTATCTATCTCCTCAAGACATACACACGTTTGGAATGCTAACCTTCTCACGTGATGATAACAGGACGTATGGCCGTTTCGGCTGCATGGGACCCGACAAGGGCCTCAAGTGCACGATCTATGAGAAATCTAATTGCAACAACCACGGTTGGAACACCTGTGGACCTTTGGTCTGGCCAGGAATCAAGGACTATTCTAGGAGCCATTTGTTGATCCTCAATGGTATGAACGGCTATGGGCCGATCAGTATCAAGTGCAAGTACATCAATCAACAGAAGGGCAAAGGCAAAGGCAAAGGCAAGGGCAAGTAGAGACAGAGGAGGGGCTGGGAGACGTTGACGAATTACACCGTGGACGCATGGTGGGATTCGGTTCGTTCGGAGGAGGGAAGAGGGTGAATGAAGGAGAATATACGCACATGGAGATACGTAGGTAGGTAGGTAGGTAGGTAGGTAGGTAGATACATACCGTGTAGCCGACCTGGAATCTAGTTAATATGTACGACATGTGTTATTCCCACCTCAGCCTCGTTGCATCTCGCACGGTATATGCGGCAAGGCTGGGCAAGGCTGGACAAGGCTGAGACAGAACACCATTCGACGCCACTGGCACTACGAACAAAGTATTAATCTATGACGTCGATAGCATCCCGATCATCTTCGTGCTTCGGTCAACTCAACTCCCCTCCACACCCCTCCATCATCTGCCCATCCCGTCATCGGTCGGTGAAGTGGCCGTTCCGAACCCTGGTCTTTTGTTCTGAAACAGGTTTCCAGAGTGCGTCGTGGGGTGTTGATAGGTTCCCATGGCCCTACTGTACCCAACCCAAACTCTCTCTCACTCTCACTACCTTACCAGCCTCCAGTGGCTGTGTTGACACCAAGATGGCTGTGAGATGACATCGTTTCTCTTCCCGCCCGGCCAGACCACACACGAAAGGGAAGGAACTACTCCGTCATCTATAAATCCCTGGGTCGATCAGGCTTGGAAGTCTTGGATCTCCTCATACCTAATACCTAATATCCACCACCTGCGCCACTTCACACCTCAAACTATACCAAGCATCAATACGCGCGACTTCTTTCATCAGAAAAGCAATCATGAACTCCATCAGAAACGCGGGCAACTGGCTCTCCAACAAGACCAAGGGCGGTGCACACGCCGCCAGCAAGGAGACCAACAAGCAGTACGTGCCTCTACGATCAGATCTTATGTTTTCCACTCATCGGTGGACCCTGGAGCGATGCTGACCGGTGCATGAACCACACGCGCAGGATTGCCAAAGACCCCAACGTGCGAACCTCGACTCGTGTCCGCGCCGCTGGGAATGCCATGAAGGACAAAGTGCAAGAGACCACCCACAACCGCGAGGCCAGTGTGAACAAGCACGCGGCGAAGCACAATTACTAGACCGGACGACGAGGGTCTTTCTTTGGTCGAATAGCATATCATCACATGCCTGAGATCTGAGGACTGGAGGATCAAGCTGGTTCACATTGTGGGCCTGTGGCAGCTGGGTGGAAATTGACATGCGCTGGGGCTGAAACCGATGCACGATGCGACAACGACTGAGCGATGAGAACGACGACCTGATATCCCTGTACTATTACTATTGATAGCGAGTTTAATCAAACGTTCAAATTTTGGTTTTCTTCACATCGTCCGTCGGATTGCTGTAGAATTGGTCACCATCACCTTTTGGTAACCCATGAGATGACAGATGCCGTAACGGAACAACCACAAGGAGTATATCCATCCATACAAGGACCCTGTATTGTATCTCACCTTGTAACTTAGTCACCAGATGTACAGAAGTACTGTAGGCCCCTTAATGCTTTGTCATCTCGACTCTCGCAGCCGGGAGCAGGGAGACAGACAGTGTACTCCGTATGTACCAGGTACATACGAGTACGGATACAGAACCAGTTCTCATCCTGGTCGTCCCGCTAAGCTTCTCGGGAAACGGGCACTGGACACTAGTTCGGTGCTAGGGTGGTGCTAACTCAGTCATTGACACCTATTTCGAAGACTTAAGCTGAGGCTAGCACTTCTAGTGCATGACTAACACCATACGAGGTACGAGCCCGAGATACGAGTACGTCAGTGAAAGTCGAAGCCTCCCAAATCCCTCCAACTTCCAAGTCTCCGACATTCGCGCTCCGCCCCGCGGCCTCATAAACTCGTCCATGTTCATCCCCTAAAAGAAAAGGCTGGAACGACCATCCTCGGATTGTTCATCCGTTGAGAAATCTAGAACTTACCACGCGAGCGCTTGGTAGTGATTCTCCTCCCAGACAGCATCCATCGCACCGGGCTCTTCGTCCACGCCCCCTACACACGAAGCCCCGCGCCAGACCGCCTCTTCGAGCATATCATATCGAACTCTATCAAGGACTCACAGCTCAATGGGCTCCAAACGGGAGAAGGCCGAGCCAGACACAAATGACATACCGCATCCAGCTCCTCCGCGGCGCACATCTAGCTATGACATCCAAACCGGGATTCTGAGCTACGGGCAAGACGGTCTGGGCTCGCAGACCAACGTCAGAGGTCAGTCTTCTTTCTTCTACGTCCCTCTGAGACGATGGAGAAATTTACCAGACCACAGATGACGGGCGGGTGGATATCCTCTTCAACGAGAACAACGAAACTCTCGCGAGACAGCTCCAGGAGATCCATTTGAGCCGGATTGAGGAAGAGCCCGGTTATGACCCAACACCGGCGCCTCCCTACCTAGACCAGAGCGGTGTCCCCTTTGTCTTTCCCCCACGACTCAACGTGGTCATCCAGGTCGTCGGATCTCGAGGCGATGTGCAGCCCTTTGTCGCGCTCGGCCAGGTCCTGAAGAACCAATACGGCCACCGGATCCGTCTCGCCACCCACAGCACGTTCAAGAAGTTTGTCGAGGACAATGGCCTGGAGTTCTTCGACATTGGAGGCGACCCTGCCGAACTCATGGCCTTCATGGTCAAGAATCCTGGGTTGATCCCGGGAATGAAGTCTCTCCGTGAAGGTGATGTCGGCAAAAGGCGCAAGGGCATGGCAGGTATTCTCCAAGGCTGCTGGAAGTCATGCGCCGATGCCCACGAGATCACGGAACCCGAGGCCGGGGCGACCAAAATCAAGCCCTTTGTGGCAAACGCCATCATTGCCAATCCGCCCAGCTTTGCCCACATCCATTGCGCGCAGAAATTGGGCATTCCGCTGCACATAATGTTCACGTATGGAAAGGGTGCTTTTCGTGATCTCATGGACTCACTGACTAATCTTTCTTCCAGGATGCCTTGGTCTCCAACTCGGGAGTTTCCTCAGCCGATAGCGAACATCCACACCTCAAACAAGGCCAGTGGGCAATACACAAATGAAATGAGCTATACCCTGGTGGATATGATGACCTGGGAAGGCTTGGGCGACATCACCAACAAATTTAGAAAAGAGACTCTTGGCCTGGGACTGATCTCCCAGGCGGCGGCAACGGACCTGTTATACCGATTGCAAATCCCCTACACATATTGCTGGTGAGGAGCTGTCTCAGTCCCAAGAGCTGCCTCTGACCTAACTGACCCCAAATGATAGGTCGCCAGCCCTGATTCCAAAGCCGAGTGACTGGGGACCTCACATCACCATCTCTGGCTTCTACTTCCTATCACTTGCTTCCAACTACCAGCCCGATGCTGATCTTGCCGAGTTCCTGGCATCCGGCCCCCCACCGGTCTACATAGGCTTCGGGTCTATAGTGGTGGATGACCCCAACGCCATGACGACACTGATCTTTGACGCCGTCAAACAGACCGGCCGGCGAGCGCTAGTGTCCAAGGGCTGGGGTGGCCTCGGCGGGGACGACATGGGTAAGCCCGAAGGCGTCTTTATGCTTGGGAATTGCCCTCACGACTGGCTTTTTCAACATGTCTCCTGTGTAGTCCACCACGGCGGGGCCGGGACAACTGCAGCGGGAATCGCACTGGGAAGGCCTACGGTGATCGTGCCCTTCTTCGGTGATCAGCCCTTTTGGGGTTCCATGATCGAGCGCGCTGGTGCCGGCCCAGCTCCTATCCCAGCCAAAGAATTGACCGCCGACAACCTTGCGAACGCCATCCTGGAAGCCCTCAAACCTGCCACCCTGGAGCGGGCCCGGGAACTGGGAGACCGGATCAAGGAGGAAAAGGGCTGTGAGGCCGGAGCGGCGAGCTTCCACGCGCAGATGAACATCGACAATCTGAGATGTGCCCTGGCGCCGAACCGACCGGCCGTCTGGTGGGTGAGAGCCAAAGGTCTGCCAACCGGCGGCCTCAGACTGAGCGCGTTTGCGGCGACCGTGCTAGGGAACGAAGGCGTCCTAGACGTCAACCTGCTCCGACTCCACCGGCCCTGTGAGTATCCGGTCGAAGAAGGTCAGTTTACCTGGAACCGCGGTCCCAACCCGGTGCTCAGCGGTATGGGCTCTGTCGCTTCGACCATTGTGCACTGGCCGATCAACGCCGCCAAGGCATGGGGTGGACTGGTGTATGAGCCGTACAAGGGCGCGCGCGCCGGCGGTTGGAAGGGATTCGGGAAGGGCATCGGACGGGGCATCGGGCACTTCTTCGTGCGCCAACGCGGCATCACCATCGGCGGCAAGCAGTACGGCATCCGGGCCATGTACGATTCCTTCAGGAAGCAGTTTGCCGACGAGAAGCTGAGCTTCATCCTCGCGGTGCACTTCGCGCAGGGTTTCGAGGAGGCGCGTGCATCGACCGAGGAAGAGCGTCTGGACGTGTTGGCTCGCTGGCACGAGCTGGGTCCGGATCTGCAGCTCGTGGCGACGGGGTCGAGCAAGTCGACGGCAACCAGCCTCTCGAGGCTGACGAGTGCGAACAGCAGCAAAGGCGCGACATCGACGTCGACGTCGACGACACAGGAGATGGACAAGTAAAGGCGATGGAATGCAACGAAGGCGTCGATTTAGATTGTGCGGATTTGGCTCCTTTGCGCCGCCGGAGTTGATATCTACTGCAGAGTTCTAAACCGGAGCCGCCGATCGCGAAACTGCGACAAACGCGCCAGACTCTCTCACTCTCTCACTCTCTGACTCCCAGATTCCCTGTTCTTGCTGCGTGCGTATCCGGACAGGACCTGACTCTGGAGTCTGGCTTTCTTCATCTTCTTTGACAGCTGTCATCAACACACATCTGCCAGTGTCTATTGGCTCTTGCGCCGAGCCCAGCGGCATGGATCCGAGATTGACAGTTTGGCAGATTCGACGGGAGATCCCTCCCTGACTCTCTAAGATTCCGACTCCCTGACTGAGGACTCTCGACTCTATGCTCTTTCCTCTTTCGCTGCAGCTTTTTTAACTCATGCTCCGCGAGACGGGCGCGATCATGTCACTGACCGCGAATCGCGAACATGTCGCGAAATAGCTAGCTAGGCAAAGCCTGTCAGATCTCGGACAGCCTGTCAGATCTCCGACGCAATCTCATCCTCGAGCAATCACGCTTGGCCTCTCCTTCTTGGAAGATCACTCGTACGTGCTTGGAATAGGTCCAAACACTGGGAAACAGGCACGGTGGGTTGGGCAATACGGATCGAGGGACATTGAACGATGTCGTTCAAAAACACCTCGCAGAGTCGCGGTGCCGAGATGGCCTCTTTCCCTTTCCTCCCCCCTGTCCTGCGCTCGCGAGCCCTTTAGCCTGCCTCACAGGGGTTTCGTTGTTTTTGCCCTGCCTTCTGATCGGCGTCTGTCAAGATGCGTCCGCTCCTTTTCTGTCTGTCGTTTTTGGTGCAGGTCTGTGTCGGCCAGTATGTTCTCCAGGAGGACTTTATGCCCACGCCTGGGGATTTTGCGAGCCACTTCGATTTCTTCACGGTACGGATTACGGATCGTTTGTTTGCAACACCGAGATGAGAGGGTAGTGCTGACGTGTGACGCGTGATCCAGGGCAATGACCCTACCAACGGTTTTGTGAACTACCTCAGCGAGGCTGATGCTGTCGACGATGGCCTCTACCAGATACGCGGCGATGGCTCCATCTACCTCGGAGTCGACCACACGAATCTTGCCCAGAGCCCGGGCCGCAGCAGCTTGCGCCTGGAAAGTAAGACTCGGTTCAACCATGGCCTCTTCATCATCGATCTTCAGCATATGCCTGGCGGGGAGTGTGGTACCTGGCCTGCGTTCTGGTTGTTGGGCCCCAACTGGCCAAATACGGGAGAGTTTGATATCATTGAGGGCGTCAACGCTCAAACCAGCAACGTCTTGTCGCTGAAGACAGGCGATCAATGCAGCCTCACGCCGAATCAAGTGATGACCGGACAATTCGAATCGCTTAACTGCAACGTCAACACGGCCGGCCCTGTCGGCTGTACCGTCAACGGCGCCAGCGCAGGCACATATGGTGGAGGCTTCAACGCCGCCGGAGGAGGGGTCTATGCGACCGAGTGGACGAGCGACTCCATCACCGTTTGGTATTTCCCGCGTGGCAGTATACCAGTCGACATTGCCGCTGGTGCACCCGTACCGAGCACCTGGGGTGTCCCGCTGGCGAGATTCGTCCCCACCTGCGATCTTGATGCAAACTTTGTCGATCAGCAGTTGATCCTGAACATCGACTTCTGTGGAGACTTTGCAGGCGATACTTACTGGTGGACTTTGGGTGGCATTTGCTCAGCCAGGGCCCCAACCTGCAATGAATTCGTCGCAAACAATCCGGGCGCCTTCATAAATACCTACTGGCAAGTCCAGGGCCTCAAAGTTTACCAGTTGTTGGATCCAAGCTCCTCCACAAGCTCGGCCGCTTCCACGACCAGTGCTCCTGAGAGCTCTACTACCACGGCCGTCGAGACGACGACGACCAGCGTGCATGCAACCTCCACAACCAGCGAGGACACAGCATCTACAACCAGTGAGGATGTCAGTTCGATCAGCTCCCCAACAAATCCGACCCCAACGAGTGGCCCTGAGACAACCACCGAACTGATCAGCTCGATTACCACTTCGGATGAACCTGAGACCTCCACCGCCGACGAATCAAGTGTCTTGACCACCCTCACCTCAGTCACTACTAGTTCTGGTGAGATTCCGAGCCCCGTAACAACAACTTCTACCGATGAGACCTCTTCCGAGAGCCAGGTAGACAGTTCGACCAGCAGCGAATCCACGGAACCCACCAGCATCGGCCCCGTGACCCCCGTCACCGGTTCCTCAACCACTGAAGAGATCAGCACCTCTAGTGATATCCCAACGGGCGATGCAACCAGCACTTCTGATCTGCCATCCGTCATTACCACCACAACCAGCACATCCGACTCCCCTACCAGTGGAGATAGCAGCCTGACCAGTGAACCAACAGGGGAATCCACTTCCGCCAGCGAGTCTGGCAGTATCAGCAGCCTCACCACAGGTCCCGTGACATCTGGTGCTGAGACGACCACTACCACTCCATTCATAACTTCGTCAACCTTGTCGACTGGGGATTCTCCTTCTTCGACTGAAGAGCCTATATCATCCTTGACCTCTGGAGCTTCTTCCGTTGGCCCGATCCCGCAGAGCACCACGGATTCGACGAGTCTTCCTTTCACTACTGAATCGACAGACTCGACAGGCCTTCCTTTCACTACTGAATCGACAGACTCGACAGGCCTTCCTTTCACTACCGAGCCGACATCGGCGATTCCTTCCACCGAGAGCACTGAATCAGGAGGCTTGACGACGAGTCCTTCTGGAGGTTCCAGTGTCGGTCCAATTCCACAAACCACTACGAGCTCTCCATTTACCTCTGGAGGCCCTGGACCAGCAAGTTCGACGACAACGACGCCAGATGGTTCAAGCATCGGTCCTATCCCACAGAGCACGACAACTACGCCAGACGGTTCAAGCATCGGTCCTATCCCACAGAG